>CAJHZI010000191.1:990000-998783 GCA_905160935.1 Enchytraeus crypticus
TCAAAAAATGAAACAGTACTCGAATGGAGTGGACAAAGAAAATTATATGAAATAGTTTCTGAGAGAATGTTGAGGTTTTTAGGTCATTTACTGAGAATGTCTGAGGATAAATACGCAAAGACTGCAGTTAACTGGAAGCCAAGCCAACTCAAGGAAAAAGATAACGAGGAAGACCTAGAAGTACTTGGCTAAATACGAACAACAAGGATTTGAGAGCATTAAACATTTCATGGGAAGATTTTGTAAGGCTTGCTGATGATAGAAACGAATGGAGGAATGTTGCCGCTCTATGTTCTGTACAAAACGCAAGGAACTGATGATGATGAAATTGTAATAGTATGTTTGCCAAATTGACCAGCAAACGAGAACAACGGATAAAGGAAATGAATTCTAACAAATAACTAGACTAATGAAACCACAAAACATTTGGCTTGAACGAAACTTCTGTAATGATGTACAATATGGACGTTAAGGAAGAAACATACGAACAAAACTAAATAAACTAATTACAAACAAAACTAAAAGCATTGGAAATGTGGTAATAGGGAAAAATGGACGCTTAGTTGGTCTTACAAAATGAAAGATGAAGAAACCATAGAGAGCTGGTACAGTTAGTCCTTAACGAGGAAAGTGTTATATATAGATGTAGTAAAGAGAACAACATAAAAAGTACTAAAAGTACTAGAGAAAAATCGAGGCAAGAAGTGATGTGCGAATTTATTATATCTTCTTTTACAAAAAATAAAAGGAAGGAATATAATTAGTTGGAAAGGTTTTAATATAGATCTACCGTTAGGCAGGACACTGAGACACGTACTGTACAATACAAGGTGATTTAGCGTCCAGTTCCTCACTCGAAGGGCGATGTCAGGGACGTCTCAAGCGGAACATAAATCTACAAGTAATCACCTGAAAGAGAGAGAGAGTGAGAGAGAGAGAAAGAGAGAGAGAAAGAGAGTGAGTGAGTGAGAAAAAGAGAAGGAGACTGACTGAAATAAATCATACTAAAGAATAACAATTATAATTGTTTATCAATGATAACTGTTTTATTTCCTGTAATTATATGTTTCATACATGCACATATTGATTGCTAGAAGAAATTTACACATCCACAGTACAATGAATATGAATAAAAACCTAGAGTTCATAAAACAAATCCGAATTGATAACAATTTAAATAATATGTCGTTTAGAAAAGGAATTTTGCCACATCAAAACTATAGGCCTACTTAATTATTTAACGTAGACTTTTTAACAATGTAACGAAGAGATAATGACCTGCAAATAATTAATAGGAAGGTTGTAGTGTGCTTAACGTCAAGGTTAGAAGCACAAGGCTTCTCTTCAAGATGACTCGACACACTCGAGCTACCGTCACAAAGCTTAAGGTAACAGTAAATAAAGTTCCAAGGAACATAATTAATACTAATTGTATATACACGTACAGACTGGGGCAAAAAAAATCCCCTAGCGAAATCTCAATAACTTCAACAAAACTTAAAATATTTGTACAACATTTGTGGAGCGTCTAGAGGAGGAACTTTTGCATAAAACCTGCAAATTTGATGAAAATATATCTAGCAGTAAAAAGAATTACAGCGTTTGTACAAAAAAAGATGCAAAAATCAATTTAAACAAGGATTTTTACCAAAAGTCTTAATAACTTGGACAAAACTCAAAATAGTTCTACAAAATTTTCGGAGTTTCTTCAGGAGGAATTTCTTCGTATATCCTGAAAATTTGGTCAAAATATATTCAGAAGTAACAAAAATACATCATTTCTCCGGAAAAAAATCTTATAATCAATTTTAATAAGGCTTATTTAAACAAAGGTATCGGACATTTTCTTCAAAATTTAGGAATAATTTTAACAGTAGAACAAATTTCAACCATCTTTTATTGGAGTAGCTAACAAGGTAGTGCAGGCTTATACTCCAACACTTAAGTAAACGGCCCTTTTCAGGGTCGTTATTTTCTTTAAAAAGAACCACTGACACTTTAAAAGACCTTGTTAAAATTGCTTTAGCACTTTTCTCGTAGAAATGCTGTAATTTCGTAAGTACTCAAAATATTTTCACCAAATTTGGAGGGTATGCGCAGATATTCCTCCCCTACATGATCCGAAAATTTAGTAAAGATATTTTGAGTTTTCTTAAAATTATTGAGATTTCGCTAGGGATTATTAGTTTTTGCCCCAGTCTGTATATAGAATTGTAGCGATGCAAATAAAGGTGTTATTAACCGCAATGGAGTTCATCAGAAGCGTCCGAACAATCCGGGAAGAGGTTACATCTCTGCTGCAGGGGAATGCAGGATTTACTCGTCACACATTGGAACTCCGTCTCATTCATACACATTCGCAGATCTTGTCACATTGTATCACATGATATAACACATGAACATAGCATTCGCAGATTTTGTCACATTATATACATGATATAACATATAGGTAAAACACTCGCAGATCTAGTCATAATTTTTTATATGATATGACTCAAAAGAGCATGATTATAACATGATGATATAGCACATAAAAATAACACCGCAGATCTTGTCACATTATCTAACATGATATTAGACATATTATACACGATATTGATATTAGACATGACGGCGGAATTTAGCGCACTTGGTTTAGTTGTGCGTCAATAAATTATAATCGAAGTTAAGCTACATTGGCCTCGGTTAGTACTTTGTAGGTGACCACTTTAGAAGACCGAGTGATAACAGCTTTGAAAGAAAAAATCACAGGGTGATGGAAGGTTATTCTTAAAACCACGATGGCTGCAATTGATGCGCCGTCAAAAGGCAAAGATTACTAATAACCATGGAGAGGAAGGAGGAAATGGGCCTTAAACAAGCATCTGTGCTTCCTGACCCAGTGTGCCGTTATGTTATGTTACGTCTATAAGTATAAACCATTAATTAATCCTTCTTTTATTTATTACCTAGGTCATACGTGGGTGGGTAATATATACATGTATATTAACTTTTGCACCAAGGATGGACAGTGTTAGTTACTTAACTTATCGAATGACTTTGGTGCCGTAGTGCTCGATATTTTCATAGATGACAGTAATATTCTAATTATAAACCAATCTACCTGCTTCTGAGCATTCTGACGAAGCTTAACTAAAGACTGTTTTGTTGAATTGCGCGTATAAATAATTACATTAGCGCTACTGTGGCTTAGTGACTAGAGTGGCCCCTCACATTTTTATTATTAATATTTTATTATTATGATGATGAGGATGATAATATGATTGTGATTAAGATGATGATGATGATGATTATTATTATTATTATTATGATTATTATTATTACAGCTTATTATTACTATTATTTTATTTTTTATTTTATTTTATTTTTTTTAAATGCCCTAGGCTGTAAAGGGCCCTGGGCTAAAAAAATAAGATAAAAGAGACTTTATTTAATTAAACGTTTTTTAAAAAGCGATTAAAATAATTCCTCTGCACTCTGGGAAGCCGCTTTAGCCAAAGTGCCACTGAAGCAGACTGCAAAATATGATATTATTATTATTATTACTATTATTATTATTATTAATTTAATGTTGCTGTGCCGAAAAGAACAGATATGATGAAATTACGAAGAGACTCACCTCAGTTTAAATGCATTTATTCCTGATTTGCATGGTTTAACAAAGTTAAAAACCATAAATAAAATAAGTATTTTTTATAATTATCAGCTTTATTGTCGTTCATATGTCGCTTTACAAAACTATTCTTTAAAAATATATTGGTCAGTTCTTAAAGTCTCAAACAGTCGAATTCAAGATTCGAACAGCCCAACTACGCTATCGTTCGAATCATTTAATTGCTACACTATAATTATGTAGTCTAGGCGCCCTCCGTCCTGGCATTGTTTTGAGTTTACGATGTAGAGTAAGTCTATACGAATGCTAGGTTCGCAATATAAATTGTTGTTTTCTGTACATCAAATAATTAACCAGCAATCTGGAAAACCACAGTACAACATTAACAACCGTAGCAATCTAATTCCAACATAAACAAAACTCTTTAGGTTCTATAAAATGCTACATTAGCATGCCATGCCTACTACAGACAGCGTAATGCCAACAACATAACATTACTAGGTCTACTTAGTACACTGAGGTCTGTTCGTAACCTTAATTCTAATTGTTGCGAGCAGATGCAGGGGAGACCAAAGACTCGAGTGAAAAGAAACTGAAATTATGTGCAGTTAAGCATGGTGTTAAGAAGTTAATTATGGTGTTAAGTCACAATTAGTTAATTATTATGTTAACTTATAAATTAGTAGTCTCGAGATTAAGTAATGGCTTTAATAAAAGTAAATAATTTATAATCTAGATTTAAATAATACTTTACAAGCCAGGGAAGGGGATTTGGCAGAAAAAAACAGTAGAATAGAAAGAAAAGTAGAAAGCGTATTCTCTTAGTCTTTCTGATTTCAAAGCCCAGATCAGTCTAAAATAAGTAACTATCCCCAAGGTCTCAGGTATGGTTAATCGTATATCGGAGCTAGCGGCTCTGTGTATAGTGCATTTTTATTAAAAATGGAAAAAACAAAATTAAACTGTAAAGTACTCCTGCTATGACACTGCTGTAGAGAAAGTTTTAAAAAGCAAATCAATGCACCCTGTTATAAGTCCAAGCATTCTGTTATTAGTCAGAGCACCCTATTTTATGTCCACCAAGTTATAAATCGAAGCATCCAGTTATAATTCCAACCACCCTGTGAAAGTAAACACGCATTATAGTGAAATGATCAACTATGTTGATATCTATCACTTTTTAATACCATATGTTTAAACCTTTAGGCAATTTATAGTCCATTTTCCGTGTAACTAGACCAGTGAATGTCCGAGATTTTGCTCTCAGATCAGCGCGGCCGGGATTCGAACCCACGAGAGTTCAATTCACAGTAGGATCTGTCATTTAAAACTTCATGACGTTACCCCTACGCTATTGAGACATTCAATGTTATAAGTCCAAGCACCCTGTTATATGTCCAAGCACCTAGTTATAAGTCCAAGCATCATGTTATAAGTCCAAGCACTATGTTATAAGTACAAGCATCCAGTTATAAATCCAAGCACTTTGTCATAAAGTCCAAGCACCCTGTTATATTCTACGATCAACCATCCTGTTATAAGTCCAAGCCTAATAATAATAATAATAACAACAATTAGAGTGCTACTGTCGTCAATGACAACATCGAGAAAGAAAGTTTTTGTTAGTCAAAGCATACTATTACAAGATTTCTCCAATGAAGAAGTTTGGAGAAACGAAAGGAAGTAAGCGCATGGTCAAATAATAAAATATGATACGACGCTTCGAGATGTTGTAAACTATATCGTCTATACGGCTATAATAGTTAAACTAGAAGAATTGCTTTTTCTTCAAACATAAATCTGCATGCGATCTAACATTAGAAATATGAATTACTGTCACACTTATCTGTAAGAGTTTCCAAATCATTAACTCAGTCTTATATAAATGTAAAGATAAAGATAGTGAAAACTTTGGTTTGGACCACGCTATTGTATGGATGTGAAATATGGACCTTAAGGAAGGGAGATATTAGGAAACTGGAGGCATTGGAAATGTGGATATGGAGAATAGTGGAGAGGGCTAGCTGGACTCAAAAGGTTACAAATGAGGAAGTTCTGGAGAGGGTTGGCACTGATAGACAGTCGATAAATGCACTAAGAAATAGGAAAAAGAGTTGGATAGGACACATCCTAAGGGGTAAAGAATATTAAAAGGGGTCATAGACGGTAGAATGGAAGGAAATCCAGGCAGAGGCAGGACGAGATTTGGTATGTTAGATGATTTAAAGACCCACTTATATATGGACATGAAGAAGAAAGCGGAAGATAGAGAAGAGTGTAGCCGTTACATACCATGGACGTGCCAGTAGGCAGTGCACTAAGAGATAGATAAATGTGGAAGGAGAGAGTTAGAGAGAGAGAGAGAGAAATAATTTTATATTGCTCATTTTGCTCAATACTATAATGATGAACGCTGTAAATAGCATATCTACAGAAAAATAAGCTATATTTACCTGCAGTAGCATCAGATACATAGAGTTTCTCAATTACTCCATACCAATTACTATTTGCAGTTTCTGTGATTCTGTAAAATTAATATAGGAAAAGCTGATAGGTTGACCGTTGGCCTAGACATTGAGTATGTCTTATTAGTATTGGTATTTATTTATTTATTAGTACTGTCTTATTAGTATTTTTATTGGTTTATGTTCTCTCTCTCTCCTCTTAGTGCATTGCCTGCTAGCAGGTCCATGGTCATTGCTCCTCCACTCTTCTCTGTCTCCCGCCTTCCTCATCATTTCCACATATGAGTGGGTCTTTAAATCATTTAACATACCTAACCTCGGTCTGCCTCAATTTCCTTCTATTCTGCCTTTTATGATTTGTTTTAGTATACATTCCTAGGCAGGATTTGACTGGTGGGGGGGGGGGCTGATACCTAGTTTCCTCGTGACTCGAGAGAAGTAATTATAGGCTGGTGGTTGGGGCATGTTATAGACAGTGGATTCGCCAGGATTTTGGGGTTGGGGAAAAGTATTTGTTCAGACCATAATTTCATTAGTTATAGCTTCTCAGACTTATATATACATCGCCCACTAGACTTTTCACAAACCCCACCCCCCCCCCCCCCGTGAATTTGCACCGCTTCTTGACGGTTTCTTGACGGAGAAAATCCCGACTTCCCCAAAATGTACGCAAAAAATAAATCAATTTTTGAGTTTGTCAAGGACCCAGGAGAAGTTTTAAAATGATGGAGCTACAGACCCCTCTCCTCCATCAGTTGAACGCAAACAGTTATATTAAAAGACTTAAACATTAGCTCATAATTACTAGACTTTCTCTTCAATTTTAAACTTAAACCCTCGAAAAATTAAAGATTCTGGTGGGGGACCCATTTGGTGGAGGGCCCGGGGCCCGGGGCCCTGGGTCCCCTTAAATACGGGCCTGATTCTGATTTTCCCACCTTAGAATATTTCCTATCCCACTCTTCTTCCTATTTCTTAATGCATTATCAACTGTCTATCTGTACTAACTGTCTCCAGAACTTCAGAACTTCGTAAGATAACTGGTTTATGTTAAAAGTATGTTATTTTATGGTAAAAACAAAATATACTGTTAGACATTTATGATACAAATTTTCGACGATTAAAGATGCATATAATGGCCAACGGGGGAATATGGTGTAACGGCTAAATAGTTAACTTTGGTTGCAAGTCGTCTGAGTTCAAAGCCCTGGTCAGCCAGCATTATACTATGCGGCGGTACGGTATGCTATTGTACAGCATAGAATGCATCGGTACGGTGTCCCATAGTACAGCATATAATTTGGCGGTACGGTATGTCACAGTACAGAATAGAATACGGTAGTACAGTATGTCATAGTGCAGCATAGTATGCGGCGGTACGTTATGCCATTGTACAGCAAAGAATGCGTCCGTACGGTATGCCATACTATAGCATAGTACGCGGCGGTACGGTATACCATAGTGCCGCATTGTATGCGATAGTACGGTGTGTCATAATACAGCATAGAATGTGGCGGTACGGAATGCCATATTACAGCATAATATGCGGCGGTACGGTATCCCATAGTACAACGTAGAATGCGGCGGTACAGTATACCATAGTACAGCATAGAATCCGGTGGTACGGAATGCCACAGTACAGCATAGTATACGGCAGTATGGTGTGCCTTAATACATTATAATTTGTAGCGGTACGGTATGCCATAGTACAGCAGAGTGTGTGGTGGTACGGTATGTGATAATATAGCATAATTTGCGTCGGACCGGTATGCCATATTACAGCATAGTATATTATAAGGGATATCCCCTTGGATTCATGGAAAGTTAATCGTGTATCAGAGTAATGACCACCGGAAAAACCTTTATTATTATTTATATTATTTTTAATTTAATTTTTATTGTTGTTGTTATTATTATTATTGTCATGATTATTATCATAATTTTCAATGCCCTGCGCTGTAAGGGACCCTGGGCTAACAATTAAGATGAACCGAGACTAAAGAAAAGAGAAACGAGAGATCGAGAGAGAGAAAGGGAGATAGAGAAAAACCGAAGAGAGAGAGAGAGAGAAAATATAGGTGGATAGGAACTAGATATAACGACACTAACTTGAAGGAGTTTTGATTGCAGAAGGTGACTGCAGGGAAGCTGACTCTAGGTAGGTAGTTGACCTCTACACTAGCACTGGTGTTGAACTGGAGGTAGTAGACTATGCGAGAATACATGTAGTAGATAAATAGTACTGTAGCCAGGACAAATAGCAGAGCCCATATCAGTCTGAAACAAGTAAAAATAGGGGATAAATAATAATAATAATAATTATTATTATTATTAGTAGTAGTACTATTGTTATTGTTATAGCGTACAATTGAGTGATTAATGAAAATTCTAATTAACATTAAGCTTCCGAGAACATATACTGATAATGTAATAGTAGTAATAATAATAATAATAACACACATTATAGTGAAATGATCAACTACGTTGGTATCTATCACTTTTAATACCACATGTTATATACGTTAGGCAATTTAGTCCATTTTCCGTGTAGCCAGTCCAGTGAATGTCCGAAATTTTACTCTCAGATCAGCGCGGCTGGGAATCGAATCCACGAGAGTTCGATTCACCTCTGGGTCTGTCATTTAAAACTTCATGACGTTATCTGCACCCTTAACCATTGCGCTATTGAGACAATCAAATAAACA
>CAJHZI010000192.1:5000-57500 GCA_905160935.1 Enchytraeus crypticus
ATTGAGTAGTTTATAATCCTTCGTTCATTGTACCATTCGTTTAATGTCCAGAATTTTACTCTCTGATCAACGCAACGTAACTGATTGCATTTCATCGCATTGCATTGTATTCCATTGCATTGTATTGCATCGCATCGCATTGTATTGCATTGTTTTACATTACAATGAATTGTATTGTATTGTTGGCCTACTGTATTATATTGTATTTTACTGTATTGTATTGTAATGTATTTCATTGTATTGTATTGTATAGTATTGTATTTGTATTGTAAAAGCCTGCAGTATGACAGCAATACATTGTATTGTATTACATTGCATTGCATTGCATTGCATTGTATTGCATTGTATTGTATTGTATTGTATTGCATTGCATTGTATTGTAGAAGCCTGCAGTGTGACAGGAATACAACGCATTGTATAATACTGTAGTGTATTGTACTGTACTGTATTGTGTTGTTTTGTATTGTAGAAGCCTGCAGTGTGACAGGAATACAATACACAAGAATCTCTGTCTCTGTCTCTTCACGGCCGAGCTCGTCTTCATGCTCGGCATAGTTCAATACGAGTTCAAGGTTGTGAATAAGAGCACTTAAATAGTTTGCCAGTTAATCTTACAAACTTGAGCTTATTATTTCTTATAGTTGCATACATCCACATGCTTTACCCAGTTTTTTCTCACTTACTGTTGTTGTTTACTAGTTATTGTTTACTGTTATTAATTTCGTTGTTTACTGTTTACTAGTCGTCGTTCATTGTTTATATATTGGTACTGTTTACTAACTGCTGTTTACAGTTTATTTGTTGTTGCTATCTGTTTTTCTAATTTCTCTTTACTGATTACTGTTTGCTGATTTCTTTCTGCTGTTTGCTGTTTACAAGTTACTGTTTAGTGGTTAGTAGTTCCTGTTTATTGTTTACTAGTTACTGTTTAGTGGTTAGTAGTTCCTGTTTATTGTTTACTAGTTACTGTTTAGTGGTTAATAGTTCCTGTTTACTGTTTACTAGTTACTGTTTAGTGGTTAGTAGTTCCTGTTTACTGTTTACTAGATATTGTTTATTGCTCACTAGATGGTGTTTACTGTTTACTAGTTAATTTTTAGTGTTTACTAGTTTCTGTTTACTGTTTCCTGTTTACTACTAGATATTGTTTATTGTTAACTTGATATTTTTTACTGTTTACTAGTTCTTGTTTACTGTTAACAAGATATTGTTTATAGTTTACTTGATGTTGTTTACTGTTTACTAGTTACTGTTTACCGTTTATTAATTCCTATTTTGTAATTTTCTGTGTGGCCTTCGCTCTCTCCATAAAATGTGATTAATATAAAACATTGCACTGCACGTACATTGCTGCTAGTACAAATTTACGAATAATCATTCATCGCCCCGGCTTTTGTATCTAATAATGATCATTAATTAAGATGTAGCTAATAATAGTTAAATGGAAAAGACCTAATGACCAAAGTGTATCACATGATTATTATGTTGTAGTTGTAGCCAACAGTCTAAATGGTAGCTGATCCAGATGTTTCACACGATATTCGGAGTTGCTTAAATTACTAAATACTTACACATTTTTGTGGTGTTCACAATCTCTCTCTTTCTCTCTCTCTCTCTCTCTCTCTCTCTATCTATCTATCTATCTTTCTCTCTCTCTCTCGCTCTTCTCTATCTCTCTTCAGTATTCTGACAAGTTTCAGTTCCAAGGTAAATATTTTTACTTTGAATCTGCTTTCGCTCGCAGAGTACTCTATAGATCTACAAGTTTCCAAAATCGCTTCACAAAATTCTATACCTTATCTATACTGTATGCATCCTATAGCTTGGGAGAAATATGGCTTCTGATGGTTTTTCCGAAGCCTTTTTCTGTTCTTACTAATCGCCACTTACAACACATGCAGTTAACTGTTGGTCTATTCTTCAGTGTCCCGGACACAACACGTGAAATTACAAAACACTACAGCTTCTCATTTCCCATTTGCAATCTCTGTGCGTTTGTCTTCTAACGGTAATATTTATCTAAAGTCCTGCACTGTTATATGCTAAACCGTATGCCTTTTATAGTCCCTTTATCTTTGGACTGAACTTTTGGATTTTCACCGATTTGGACCTTCCTTTTGATCGCCGGCTTGAATTTTTCTCAGCAGTGCTCTATGTTGTCATTGATGACGGAAGAACTTCAATTGATGTCAGGCGACGCGCGTTGATTGATGTATACCTTAACCCTGGCTATATAATAATACTAACAATTAGAGTGCTACAGGCATCAATGACAACATCGAGCACTATTGGGACAAAATCAAGCCGGCGAGTAAAAAGAAGGTTAAACTGGGATTCAAGCGAAAATGACGACGATGTTAAGTTATGTTATGTTATGTAATGTGATGTGATGTTATGTAATGTGATGTGATGTTATGCTATGTTATGTGATGCTGTGTTATGTTGCGTTATGTTATGATATGTAATGTAATGTAATGCTATGTTATGTTATGTTCTTTTGTGTTATGTTATGATGTGTAATGTAATGTTATGCTATGTTCTGTTAAGTTATGTTATGCTATGTAATGTTATGTTATGTAATGTGATATTATGTTATGTTAAGTTATGTTATGTTATGTAATGTGATGTGATGTTATGTAATGTGATGTGATGTTATGTTATGTTACGTTATGTTATGTTATATTGTGTTATGTTATGATATGTAATGTAATGTTATGTTATGTTATGTTATGTTGTGTTATGTTATGATAGGTAATGTAATGTATTGTAATGTTACGTTATGTTATGTTATGTTATTTTATGTTATGTTATGTTATGTTATGCTATGTTATGTTATGTTATGACATGTTATGTCTAGTTATGCTATGTTATGTTATGTTATCTTATGTTATGTTATGATCTGTTATCACAGATCCTGTGCTCAGTGGTTGCTGTGTTACTCCACTATCTCTTCCTCACAGCTTTCGCTTGGATGTGTCTGGAGGGAGTTCAGCTCTACGTTCTGTTGGTAGAAGTCTTCGAGGCGGAAAAATCCAGATTAAACTGGTACTACGTGGGAGCGTATGGTGAGTGAAATATTAAAATCCAGATTAAACTGGTACTACGTGGGAGCGTATGGTGAGTGAAATATTAAAATACAGATTAAACTGGTACTACGTGGGAGCGTATGGTGAGTAAAATATTAAATAAATAAAGTAAAATATTAGTAAAAAATAAAAATAATATATATTGAATAAATTAAATTAAATATTAACATAAATAAACCAATACTAATAATATGAAGTAATTAACTATAAATAATAATAATAAATTTAATTATATATACTTTTACTAATCATATTAGGCCTAAGTATGGCGAGTAAAATCTGATCATTGTTGATGACACCTTTTTTTCGTGCTGACTCTTTATTAGGATCATCACTCTACTAAAATGATATGTTAATGATGATTTCGAAATATCATATTTATTTATTTATTTACTATATTTATTAATCATATCAACATTAGAGTGATACTGCCCACAATGACAACATCGCGCACTATGTAAACAAAGCCAACGCGACCGAAAAAAGTAAGGTCTAAAAACGGTACCAATGCAATGTCCAGAAAACCTGGCCAAACATACTGACGAGAGTACATGACATTGTATATCATTCAAAGGCATCTCCACACTTTACAACAGTCGCTTGCAGTAAACAGGCGAAATGCAATAAAATGTCATAACGACATCAACAACGTAATTAGAGTTCTTCTGTCGTCCATGGCAATATTGAACACTATGATACAAAATCCAATGCGATTAGCAGAGTGTGGGGTCCATAAACGATGCAAGCCAAAAGAAAAAGCATAGGCCTATAGCTCTACTATCATACATACTTTGCAGATCAAGGAACAGGTTTATTGTTGGAGTTTAATGGACGACAATGAACTCATTTAGCTTTATAGAGATTAGGTTCAGAAGCATAGGCTTCTTGTCAAGAAGACTGGACACACTCGAGCTACCGTCGCAAAGCGTAACAGCAAGTAAAATATCAGAATTAGGAAGAACAATTACAAATGTCTATGGAAATTTCACAAATGAAATACCTATTCAGTCAATTGTAAACTCATAATACTATATATCTCAGTTAAGCAGAAAATAATAGGTGTTGAAGGCACTACCCCTTTTTGGCTGATATTGGCTTTTGTTTATAAAAATGTCACTATTGAAATTGAAAGAAATACAAACGTGTAAACACCACAGTTTTGAGTTCAACTCTTCTACTGAATTAAGCGAGCAAAGAATATTGTGGTTTTTTTAATTTAGATTTTATTTCTAATATTTGTTTTCACTGATTTGTGTAGGAGTGCCTGCTGTTATTGTTGGAATCACACTGGCTGTAGATTACACTGGATACGGAACCGAAACTCAGTAAAATTAATATTCTCACTGAGTCTATTTATTTATATATTAATTTTATTTATTTATTTATTCTCACACTAAAATTTTCAGTAATCCGATCTGTACACTCGGTTTACTCACACCCTTTTGATATTTTCAGTTCTTTTATTCGTAAGTACTGGCTGGAGCCAGTGGCCATGTCGGTAAGATACTCGACCGCGGATCAGTATGTGTGCGGTTCAAATCCTGGGCTCGTCCGTCACTGACATCGCTTTCGAGTCAGTGACGGACGAGCCCAGGATTTGAACCGCAAACTTTTTTCCATGAGGAAACTGACGTTAACATTAGCTTCACCAGCTTTTTACTTTTAACAGTTCATTCATTCGTTTGTTTAAAGAATCTAACACTAGCGCATTGGTTAGAGACTTCAGGTAACGTCACGAGGTTTTAGATGACAGATCATGAGATGAATATATAATTCTTGTGAATATTATTCGAATCTCAGTCGCGCTGATCTGAGAGTAAAATCTCGGACATTCACTGGACTGGTTATACGGAAAATGGTCTAAACTTGTGGCATTAAAACTGATAGATATCAAGATAGTTGATCATTTCACTATAATGTGTGTTTACTGTTTTCTGCTGTTTATTCGTTCATTCGTTTACTATTTCATTGCCTGACTCATTCACCCATCGTGTATTTAACAGCTAGTGTTTGTTGTGCATTTATTCCCCGTGTTGTGTCCGGCTTGTTTGAAGATTTGACCAACCGTTGACTGTACGTGTCTTAGAAGGCGCTTAAAGCACTAAGATCCATACCAACGTCAGAAGGGGCATTCTGTTGGTGAGCGCCTAGGCTCCAGAAATGCTACACAATTCTAAACGAATGGAAAAGTCTCAAATAGGGAGGGAATTGACTGATGATGTGATGTAGGACAGAGAGGATTTGAGGCAGTCTATTCGTATCCCGACCCTAGTTAAACTAGGATTCAAGGGAAAGTGATGATGATGATGATGATGATGATGATGATGATGATGATGATGATGATGATGATGAGGGTTGTTGTGTATTTAGCAGCTGCCGGTTGTTTGTTATTTATTCCACAGTTGCTGGTTGACTGTAGAGAACGGGTTTATTTGGGCTTTCGTAGCTCCAGTTACGGGCATTGTTGTGGTGAGCTCGTTTTGTTTCTGAAATTAGCATAAAACTCAAAGTTATTTACTTGTGTTTGTGTACACGCAATCAATTCAACATTTTATACAAGTGTGCAATTGTAGAGACTTTCTTGTTGACTTTGATAACATTAACTTGTATGTATATATATATATATATATATATATATATATATATATATATATATATACATGTATATATATATATATATACATATACACATTTATATATATATATATATATATATAAATATATACATGTATACATATATATATATATATATATATATATATATATACATGTATACATATATATATATATATATATATATATATATATAAAAATTTCATAGAGCTAAATAGGTCTTCTCTTTATCTTTTGTCTACTATTCATTCTTCGGTTGAAGCCAATTAGAATATATTAGAAATTAGAATATATTAGAAATTAGAATATATTTTGACTTTTTCGCAAAGCGCACTTCTAGAGAATTTCTCTTGTCTTCTAAATCATAACCACAGCCTAAAATAAAGAACCTAGTAAACATGTAACAAACTAAAATACAAAATTATAAATTTAAAGGCATACCAAACGCACTGTGTTATTTGTGTTTGCATTTTTACAAGTTTATTCTATGTAAACTGTGGTTAGATATTTTAAGAATCGATGTTATTTTATATTAATAATTATGGTTGACAGTTCTTTAGAATGAAATTTGCCTCTTTCTTGGAACTTCTGAAAGAGGAACGCATAGTGCCTGTTTCTATCATAGTCCTTAATGGAAGAACACCGTAATGTTTAGATTTTTTAATTATTAATAATTAAAAGTTAGAATTTTCCATAAGTTGGAAGGGAAAAAGTTTTAGTGGTTGACTATGATAGAGAGCAATTAAAAAAAGGAAATAAATCTTTTCTGTTAGGCAACGCTGCGGCTGTATTCAGTCGATGGGAAAACGTCCAGTAACGTTAATTATCCTAGAATTCAACTAATGTTTTGCATTCTAATGTATTCTGTGCACAGGTTAACCTGTTCATGTATTCTAATGTATAGTGTACAGGTTAACCTGTTCATGTATTCTAATGTATTGTGTACAGGTTAATCTGGTCATGTATTCTAATGTATTGTACATAGATTAACCTCTTCATGTATTCTAATGTATTGTGCACAGGTTAATCTGGTCATGTATTCTAATGCACAGGTTAACCTCGTCATGTATTCTAATGTATTGTATTTAATGTATTGTGCACAGGTTAATCTCTTCATGTATTCTAATGTATCGTATTTAATGTATTGTGCACAGGTTAACATGGTCATGCATTCTAATGTATTGTATTTAATGTATTGTGCACAAGTTAACATGGTCATGTATTATAATGTATTGTATTTAATGTATTGTGCACAGGTTAACATGGTCATGTATTCTAATGTATTGTATCATAATGTATTGTGCACAGGTTAACCTGGTTATGTTGTCCATTGCTCTGCACACAATGTGCAAGCACGCAGCGAGCAATGCTTCATGGAAGATGCAGCACAGAACAAACCTGGAAACAATCGGGTGAGTAAATGCTGGTAAAGCTAAGGTTAACGTCAGTTTCCTCACTCGAAAGCGATGTCAGTAACGGGAGAGCCCTGTATTTCAACCCGCACATACAGATCAGCGGTCGAGTATCTTACCGACTTCGCCACTGGCTCCAGCCAGTCGCGATAGTAAACATTGTAATCTATCAGGTAGTCCAAGGCATATATTTTCATAAATACTATGTCGCTCTTTTGTGAGCTTATAAGCTATCCGTTAAAAGATTAATTTATTTTACAATAATTGTACACTTTATGCGTGTGCAGGCATTGGTTAAAATAATACTTTTGATACTACTGATTCCAACGTCAGAGAGGACATTTGTATTATATGCATCCCACTCTATCATAGCATGCAGGTTATGATGGAGTGGGTTTTATGAACAGGTCCCTGGTAAATGAATCTTTTGTATTGTTGTTGTTGCTGTGTTATCAGGTCCTGGGTGAAGGGAGCTTTTGTGTTGGTGGTACTGTTGTTGTTGTTGTTGTATGAATAGATCCTGGCTACAGGAAAATTTTGTGTTGTTGTTGTTGTTCTTGTTGTATGATCCGACCCTGGGTAAAGGAAGATTTTGTGTTGTTGTTTGAACAGATCGTGGGTGAAGGGAGCATTTGTGTTGGTGGTACTTTTGGGGTCTACGTGGGTATTTGGACTGTTCTACATAAACCAGCACTCGCTGTTCATGGCTTATGTATTCACTCTGTTCAACAGTCTTCAGGGCGTCTTCATCTTCATCTTCCACTGCTTTATGAGCGAAAAGGTAAAACTCTAGCTACCACTTGTGTTTCACACACAGCTCAAAGTTGGTAAAGCTATGGTTAACGTCAGTTTCATCACTCTAAAGCGATGTCAGTGACGGGCAAGCTCAGGATTTGAACCCCGCACATACTGATGCGCGGTTGAATATCCAACCGACATCGCCATTGGTTCAGCCTGACTAATAGCTTGCTTGGATTCGAACTAATGACTACTATAGAATTATTCTTACCTAAGAATCGTTGCTCTATCCACTTTACCCTGTCTGATCTGAGAGTAAAATCGCAGACATTCACTGGACTGGTTACATGGTAAATGGTCTAAATTAAACGGTTTAAACATGTGGTATTAAAAAGTGATAGATATCAACATAATTGATTAGTCACTATAATGCGTGTTTACTTATACTTTTTACCGTGTGCTAAAGATACTCGATATCATTTACTCACAGGTTATTTCGTATCTGCAAAATGTAAAAAGACGCATTATAGTGACTAATCAACTATGTTGATATCTATCACTTTTAATACCACATGTTTAATCCGTTAGGCAATTTAGACCATTTTCCGTATAACCAGTCCAGTGAATGTCCGAGATTTTACTCTCAGATCAGCGCAACCGGGATTCGAACCCACGAGGATGCAAATCACTTTAGGATTTGTCATTTAAAACTTCATGACGTTACCCCTACTCTATTGAGACATTCAAAAACATCCCAAATATTTTCTGCGGATTTCTCCCACGATTGATCCCGCTCCCATCATTTCATTATCGTTAGCTCTCAGCACAGAGAAGTATTATAATGAAATATATCAATATGACTCTCAATCGACTGACGACAGATTTACAATTAATTTGAAATGTGAAAATACCACTTTTTCAGTATAACAAAATGTTTTAATAATTTATTTTCATTCTTAGTCTTCATTAGTCTTCATTGGTAAAGGGCGCTATTAATGTCAAAATATGTATATATATATTGCAGAGGAGAGTGGGAAAGAGAGGTGCATTTAGAACGAGAGAGAGAGAAAGAGAGAGTAAGAGAAAGAGATAAAGACTGAGACAGAGACAGAGAGAAGCATAGACTGAGAGAGAAGGCAGAGAGAGAAGAGAAAGGGAGATTAAGAGATACTAAGAGAGAGATAGAGAGAAAGATATATATATATATATATATATATATATATTTATATATATATATATATATATATATATATATATATATATATATTTAGAGAGAGAGAGAGAGAGAGATAGAGAGATATTGAATATAGTTGTAGAATGTTTTTACGATGAAGCGACGATAAATTGCGCTGTATAATTAGGATGTATCAGTAGGTGCGGGGTTCAAATCCTGGATTCACCCGTCACTGACAACACATTCGAGTGAGGAAACTGACGTTATCATTAGCTTTATCAGCTTTCACTTTAAAAGGTCCAAAGTTTTAGAATGAACTTGCTTGAATGAGTTTCTGAATGACTGATTTTCTTGACAACTTAAAAGGAGCTCATGACGTAATAACTTTTAATGCAAGTTAAAAGTTAACTTTTAATTCACTTAACCATTCCATGATAATTCTGTAGTTATAAATTCTAAATATATCTCCAAGTAGATTTCGGCGCCTGCTTTGTATTCCATTCATATTGGTGTCAGATGTAATTAATTAGCATTTTTGAGTCTAAAATACGGTATGTTGTATAATTCTTATAATTTGTGTTAATTGTTTATTTTGTACAATGGGTGTCATTGTATAATAAGATGACCTACTTGAGGTACCCGATAAATGACACCCATTGTACAAAATAAACAAGTAGGTCATCTTATTATACAATCTATGTGCAGAGTAAAATAGTAACTGAGTAAATACCTGCATGTATTTCATTACTGTTCTTGATCAAAAATTATATTTTACTTATTTGTCCATATGTTTTAAACTAATTCAGTTCATAAAACTCTAGTACTTTAATTTAATTTAATTTAGAAATTTTAAGTAATTCAGAAACTGTTTTAGAAATCACCCGCGCAATGATTTAAATATTTTAATTAAATTAACTAAAAATAGGTTAAATAAAATTATATGAAACAAATAGTTTAACTTAAATCAAATAGTTTATTTTAAAACATTTTTAACAGTTAAAGTCACATTCCTATGGATTTCTATAACAGATAAAGATCCAACAGAGAGAAGTAAAAATTCTAATATTTAACATTTCAATCAATCAATAAGAATTTAGCGTCCGGTTCCTGACCATAATACAATGCTAGGGACGTATTATATTAAAGTCATATTTTCCATTCTGGTCTGCTAAGCTCGTACAGTCTGATCTAATCTACTCTCACAGGTTCAGAAGGAGTACAGAAGAACTATAGCAAGAACAAAATGGCTGCCGGAGAGTTTCAGGTCAAAGTTTGGAGGAACGACCTCCACAGTTCCGAATCCTTCCTCCTCATCTGGTGGAAATGTGAGCTATATTTTCTTGCTATGATGTTGCTACTTTATTCGTCTACTTACTTGCGTGATAAACGACTAATTGCAGAGCTCGTTACGCTGCAATATCTTTATATTTTATCTACATGCATTTATGTTTCTATGTTTTCCGACAGACAGACAGACAGACAGACAGACCCACAGACAGATAGACAGACAGACAGACTGATTGACAGAAAGATAGACAGACAGATAGGTAGACAGACAGATAGTCAGATGGTTGTACGTTGCAGTATTTCTTCAAGCTGTTGAGGAACAGAAGTCAGAAGAGTATGTCCAGTTCCTCCTTCCTCACCAAGAGAAAGGGAGTGGAGACCAGCTCTAAAGGTTTTCATTAATTATTAATAATTATTAATAATTAATAATTGTCTAATAATTGTAACTACATAAAATCAATCTATTGTGTACTTTTTCTCACCAAAAGAAAGAAAGGGATACCAGCTCTAAAGGTTTTCATTAATTATTAATAATTATAATGATTAATAATTGTCTAATAATTGTTACAATATCAAATCAATCTACTGTTTATGCTTGAATCTTGTTTATTTTCTCCCAAACATGCTATTTAATATTGTATATGCCCTACGAATATATACAAAGAATGAAATGTAGTATGGACTGCATTTCTCGTTGTAGATCATTTATTCTGCGAACGTATGAATCGTTTAATATAGTAGTCAATCAATCAATCAATCATTCAACCAACCAGTCAATAAATCAATCAGTCAATTCACAGATGAAGCTTTAATTAGTCACTCATATCATTTAATCAGTTCCTCAAGCAGTTAGTCAATCGATCAATCAGTTAATCGATCCATCAATCAGATTATCAATCAATTAAGTTAATCAATGTTTTAATTTTGCATCATTGATTATGTTGTAATCGTGCACTTTTATTTCTCTTTTTGTACACTTTGTATGTATGTGACTTTACACTGATGTTTGTTGTCGAAATAGACATATGTCACTCTCTATCAATCCATTCCATAAGAATTAGTCAAAGATCATGTAATTTCAATAAGTCAACATAGATGTATTGAAATTTTTCCCCCAGGATTAAATGGTAATTAATCCACCTAACTGAGGAAGGCAACGGGAAACCACCTCAGAAGTCGTACTTTTCCCAAGCTATAGGCTACAAAAGGTAAAAAAAAGTAAACACTTATAATGAATTATAGTGAATAATCAACTATGTTGATATCTATCACTTTTTAAAACCACATGTTTAATCCGTTAGGCAATTTATACCATTTTCCGTATAACCAGTCCAGTGAATGTCCGAGATTTTACTCTCAGATCAGCGCGGCCGGGATTCGAACCCACGAGGATTCAAATCACCTGAGGATTTGTCATTTAAAACTTCATGACGTTACCACTACGCTATTTAGACATTCTAAATAAGAAAATATAATAATTATAAAAATTATAAAAATAGAATAAATAGTATGGATAAGGCATAGACTTTGTGAGGGGATTAACTTGTTGATCTAAGGAGTGCTCTTATGGAGCGAGAAAGCAGACTTTGAGTATGAATTTGTACTTTTAACCTGCCACTTGGCAGTGCACTGAATAGAGAGAGAGAGAGAGAGAGAGAGAGAGAGAGAGAGAGAGAGAGAGAGAGAGAGACGGTTCTATATGTGTTACTGAAGCTTATTAACTATTTACTAGTCTTAGAAGAGAGAGAGAGAGAGAGAGAAAGAGAGGTATAATAATATTGTAAGTGCTAAAAGTTATCGTTAACGGTGACTGGGTCCAAATTAATGATTCGATTTGTTAATAAATTAAATAGAGCTGATTTTTGTTAACAACTTTAGATCTAATTACAGACTTTATAGCTGTAAACTGTAATATTAAAAACACACGAAGCATACCTTTTATTTGCTCTCATGTAGCAAATTAATTCTGATGGATAATAAATTAATGTTGAATACCGGACAGTGATGTCGAAATGATTTCAAAATTTAGTTCTAAATAATATAAAAATAGCCATGAATACTTCAAGAGTAAAATTTCTCGACTAATTCTGAATGAATTCAGACAGTTCAGAGGGTGACTGTTTCCTAGATGTTAACGTAATATTTGTGACGGTAGCTCGAGTGTGTCGAGTCGTCTTGAAGAAAAGCTTTGAGCTTCTTCCTAGTGCTTGTAAAACCTTGACGGTAAACACATTACATCCTATGCCTGAATTCTGAACGAATATCAAGAGACAAGTAATAAATGAGAATCCGCTGATTCTAATATTTAAATTTAAATTTGAATCTATGAAATATTTGCAATTAAGGTAGTCTTTTATTTAAATATAGATATATGTCTTTAATCTCGAGGTGTATTTTACTCAATTACAACAGTTATATTTATATTTTATTAAAAATATAACTTTTAAAATTTATTATTTACATTAATATTTTAATTATTTTTGGTGTTTAGAAAAAGTTCTCATTCTAATCTCCGGTCCCAGAGACAGTAAGTTTCCTAACGTTCTTTCCATGCAATCTGTAATAAATTTTTTTTTTGCGTTCTTACAATGCTATATGTAATTAAATTTTTGTTAGGGTTATTTCTATGCAATCTGTAATTAATTTATTTAGCGTTCTTACTCTTTCAACTTCCATTAATTTCTGAATTGTTGTTACTAATATATCTGTTATTATATTCTGCATTTTCTACTTTATCTGTAATTGAATTCTATAGCACTGAATAAAAATATTCATTTTGAACATTTGTAAATAGGTTCTTTCTATTTCAAATGCAACTGAGTTCAATCACGGTCTGTAATTCAGTACATTTGCTCTCTCATTTTAGGTATTGTATCTGTGTGCGCTTGACAGATTTTTGTGAAATAAATAAGTGTATAAATATGCATATTAAATACAGAGAGAGACATATGTTTATTTAGACAACAAACATCAGTGTAAAGTCACATACATACAAAGTGTACAAAAAGAGAAATAAAAGTGCAAGATTACAACATAATCAATTATGCAAAATTAAAACAATCCCAGTACCATTCAATCGGTCCCTAATGAGAGCATTGCTCTATCTAGCTAGTCGCCGATATGGTAAGGGAAAGTGCTTTGAATTGAATTGAATCACGTTTATTTCACTTCGGTAAGATCGTACACCAGAAATACATGGAGATAAAGTGAAAAAGGACACAAAGGCCACGAAGGCACTAACGTGTGCCCTTAACACATATAGCAAATTAAAATCATATAAAGCAGTTAAAGGTTTATAGCAATCAAGACATTCAATCTAAGCCTAATATTACTTACTTCAAACTACCCCTACACATCAGCAGGAAAAAGTATCTTAATACAATAAAACCTATTCACGAATAACATTTAAAACACCAGCATATACAAAATCATAAAATATTACGTACGTTTGTTTTAGTTATATAACTAATCAGCAATCAACTTAACATGAACATGCATTGCAGTCCATACCAAGAAATTCAGAAATACATATATACATATATATATATACATATATATATATATATATATATACATATATATATATACATATATATATATACATATATATTATACATACATATATATATATATATATATATATATATATATATATATATATATATATGTATATATATACTTTAGTCATTCTTGCTTCTCTCAGAATAGCTTACCAGTTCTTGAATAAAAAAGATTTATATAGGGTACTGAAATTATATACATTTTTAGCCGATTTTATGGAATCGGGTACACTATTCCATATTTGAACACTAGAAAAAGTAATAAAAATAATCGAGTTAAAAATTGTATCATTGCAATGAAAATACAAATAGTTAGTTTGTGACAGTCTAGTCTCATACTCATGATTGGCAGTTCTGTTGACAAAATATTCTTTATTAATATTGGAAGCAGGCCTATTGCTATCAGATTGAATATATTTGTATATTTGTTAACCAATTGCTAATTTAAATAATAAATTAACAGGAAGTACATTAAAATTTTGATGTAATTCTTTAACATTGCAAAATTTATTTTGCTCTTGAAGATTTCTTAGTACCTCATTTATTGCAACTTGCAATGGATGCAACATCGATCGACTAGTATTGCCGTATATTTCAATACCTTAACTAATACGTTAATAAATAAGTGCGTGAAATAACATTAAGCGACAATTAATGGATAAGAATTTTTACGATTGAATAGCATTGAATTCAAAGAATTAATTTTTTTAGCTAACTGATTTATATGTTCGTGAAATGATAATTTATCATCAATCCAAATACCTAGAAACTTTACACTATTAGATCTATTAAGTTCACAGTCATTTATCTTAATTTTAAGATTATTGGTCTTAATAATTTCACTATCTAGATTAGACGGATAAAATAAAATGAAAGTCGATTTGGCAATATTAACAGTTAATCGATTACAATTGGACCAATTCAATAAATTATTGCATACAATAATACCAGTCGTATATAGCTCTACAACACATTATACATTAAACATTATCTAGGCTACATTACATGTACATTATACGTTTAGGCCTATACATGTATATGCCTACATCCATATACATATTTAAATTTTATTTTAACTCATCCAGATTAGTTAAATTGACTTATTAATGTATTTTCTAGGCACATCGAGTAAGTCTAGACGTTGCACCAGTAGTGGCTCGGACTCGGTGAGAAACACGGACTCATCCGGACTTCCTCCCTACCTGGATGAGAACACGGAGGACCCTAGTGGATACCTGGAACCCGCCTTGACTTCCTGTAATGAACAGGACTTCAATGTCATGGATAACTTCGACAACTCCGTCATGGATAATTCCATATTCGACTACACGTTCACGCCCGGAAAGAGAAACCTGTATTCAGGCGACAGAGAGCTTGAAGCTCTGCGCGCAGGTTTGAATCATTTAGAGCCGCCAATCAGAGCGCAGAACACATTCCAGCGGTCGCCTAGGATGGAGTATAATGAGAAGTGTCACAAGGCTGTGATAGAAGACGAAGCCTTCTCTGTGGATAGCGACGAGGTAGTGCTGCTAGAGGATGAGCCTAGACAACATCGAGTACTTATCGAAGCGGGAACATTCGATGAAGAAAGAGGTGAAGTTGGAAATTCCCCAGACGACCAAAGTGGAAAGAAAAATTCAAGTTCGCCGATGAAATCTTCAAATCAGTCTCCGCTTGGAAAAGATGGATATGCCACTGATGGATTTGGTAAGGTTGATAATAGATTTCTTCCCGGACCAACGGACCCAACGAATGGAGGACAGTTTGACATCATGCCGTCGATACGTGTTGATTCATCCCAACCTGTCTGTACTCATTCTAGCAGAGAGTCTGCCAGCTCTCAACGGGAATTTGAACCCGGGGTCATTAACGCTCGACAAATTGATTTTACCTATTTGCCAAAGTATGGACTAATCGATGAGGACTTCCCTAAACCTCTCAGCAATCCCAGTCCCAGTGGACTCAACAATCCTACACAACAGGATGTTCCGGGAGTTCACTCGGCAGCGAACCGGACTGAAGATATCCATGGATCAGTCAGAGTGGACCAGAGTTTTCCTTCTAAAAAACTAGAATACAAAGAGAAGCATTCAAATGTTGACGTCTTAGATGGAAATGGAAAAATGGAACCAGAAGTCGGGATGTCAGTCCAGGATTTAGAAGTGAATCAGTGTGACAGGAAAGAACCTGATGTCATCCTGAGAAGAGAAAATGCTGTTGGAAGAAATGCTTCATCGAGTCCAAGCTCTGGGAAAGATTTGGCTGACGACAAGCATCATGTAAGAAACTCAATGCCGATCATTGTTAAAAGTCCCGTGTGGAGTCCTACACAGAAATGCACCAGTGGAGAGATAAGGTCAGGGTTAGACGTGACGAAATTTGCCAGTGAATCAAGGAATAGACTAAGTCATGATGACCACAAGTCAGCCGAATCGCTTGAGTTTGGTGGACATAAACTGAGCTATACTGAGCCATGCTTGAGCGGAGGTTTAGAGGCAGAATCATTCGTTGATCGATCGGTAGAAGATGAGGATGATGACATTGATGCTGCAGAAATACAGTTACGTAATCCTACTACTAATGTTTCAAATCGATCCATCCAAATTTTTGAAGCAGAGGACGCGAAGATAAGACAGAGTCGGAGAAGAGATGGTGATATGGTTGATACAGAAAGAGGGAATAGCCACTCCAATCGAAATAGCGCCAGTAGTCAAAAGTGTAGCGACAGAAGTAGTTGTTCAGGTGAAAGTAGCAGCAAACGAAATAGCGACATCAGCTGCAGTAGTTTAAGCAGTGGACCCGATATCTTAAAGAGCAACGGGGAGATGAGCGAGAAAGTAAATTCCAATCAGAATAATTTCAGAAGCTTAGAGTTGTGTGAGACCAGTGAGCAAGACTTATATAATCATAATAAAATTAAAGACAAAACTGACTCTATAATAAACAGCAATGAAAGACCAACTAGTGGTTCTTCTGTTCTAAAAGAATCCGAAGCCACTGGCAAACCACTTGAAGGCAACAATGGATCCTGTTCAAATGGGAATAGTCATTCGTACCTTATAAACAATGATTTCTCTATCAGCAACGGGACTGATAAACCTGATAAGAGAATCAGTAGTGGTAGTAGTGATAGTGATAAACCTGATAAGCGAATCAGCAGTGGCAGTGACAGTGATTGCATGGACATTAGTGCAGACTATGGTACTGCTAAAGACAACAGCAACAATTTCTCTCTGAACCAAGACAGCAGCATCAACGACAGCGGCATCGACTGCACCGCTCTTAGTTCACCTCAAAAGAATGGCGAGGTGAGGCTAAGAGAATTAGAAGTCAAGATCGAAGACTCAAAGGTGAAGGTCGGAAAATCTGAGGTGATAGACTCTGATGTTTTCCAGTCTGGCATTCATTCCAGTGACACCGCCAAGGACACATTCTTCCTTGATGGTAATTATGAGCACGTCTACGAAAGAGAACCCAGGCCTGGTGTAGATGGATGTCTGCTACCTAGTCAAACAAGAGACTCCTTCGTTTAGACTTCTGTCCACCACTGAGACATCTCTTGGTCTTCACACAGTGGCTTTGTGGTGTGCTTATTCCCTCTATGTCTTATATTTAAGTCTTTTAAATTCCAGAATAACTCTTCCAACTTTCATATGATCCTTTTAAACCCCTGGTTACTACCTGTGTCTTACTCTAATAATAATAATAATAATAATAATAATAATAATAATAATAATAATAATAATAATACAAACAAATAGAGTGATACAGTCATCAATGACAACATCGAGCACTATAGAGACAAATTCAAGGATGTGTGCTCTCTAGTCGAGCCAGGGACTCACTCCATTAGAATTTTTTCCCTCAGTCAGCATCCTTATAATCCTCTTGCTGTGCAAACAGTGGCTTTATAATATTCCGATTTCCATTATATCTTACATTTTATTTTTAAATTTCTGAAGAACTCCTCCAACTTTCAGAAAATCTCTATGCTTGTGTCTGTAATATATTCATTGCCCTCCCAAACCTACGTAGAATCTTCTTCAACTTTAGTTTCCCCGCAGAGAGCTTTGCTCTGACACTCTGTTTCGATGAGAAGCCTCGTCGATTTGGTGCTGAGACTTCCCGTGCTTTGAATATTCTCATATCGATTGAGGGATGTTAGAACCACTGCGATTGGTTGGGGGAGCGAGGGATGTTAGAACTACTGCGATTGGTTGGGGGAGCGAGGGATGTTAGAACCACTGTGATTGGTTGGGGGAGTGAGGAATGTCAGAACCACTCCTATTGGTTTGGGGAGTGAGTGATGTTAGAACCACTGCGATTGGTTGGCGGAGTGAGGAATGTTAGAACCACTGCGATTGGTTGGCGGAGTTACCAGTTCTTTGAAAGTTCTTATATTAATTACTGTATGTCAGAACCTCGCCGATTGATTGATGGATTAACCAATTTTGTTTATTACGCTTATCATAGCCATTCCTGTAGCTGAATGTTTTTGCAGATTTTGTGTTCCTTCATCAAATGTACGTAAAATAATTACGGAACTACTTAGGTAGTTAGGCTTTAGTGTGAGTAACGTAGCTAATTAGGTAGATAGGTTGTAATGTAACGTGTGTGAGTAACGTAACTAATTAAATAAATTGTTAACCTTAAATTCATTTTTGGTTGAAAATGAAAAGGTGTGAAATTTATTTTAACTATTCTCTATAATATAGTTAGTATTCTTATACTTTGTATGTGGTTTTGATTTCTTTGTATCTATATACATGTAGGTCTAATTAATTGTTAAAGATATATTTGATAAGAAATAACAATAATAATGTAGTAGTTATTCCCAAAGAGGTTCTTACGCGGAAGATGATACGTAAATATGTTTAATTTAAAGATGTTTAACTTGTCGATGATAAAGATGTCTGAACTTGTCGTGACCTTTTGAACCGAATACGACGACAACAGATGAAGCTTTTCGGACACATTATGCGGAAAAAAATAGTTGAAAATACCGTAGTGACAGGAATAATAGATGGCAAAAGATGCAAGGGTCGACAGCGGATGACATTTATTAAGAGTCTTAGCATATGGATGTAGTTAATTGAAACAGAGATGATCAGAGCAGCAATGAACAGAGACATATGGAGGAATATGACCATGACCGCCCAGGCTTGGAACAGGTACGGCACTCAGAGAAGAAGAAAGATATTTACGTAGAATTATAAATTAATAAAGCATTCTGTAGAACAACGCCATCTGTTGCCGAATGGTTTATTTATGAAGCATATCACTGAATGGAGCCAGTGGCGATGTCGGTAAGATACTTGACCGTGGATCAGTATGTGCGGGGTTCAAATACTGGGCTCTCCCGTCACTGACAATTCTTTCGAGTGACGGAACTGACGTTAGCATTAGCTTTTTTTATTAGCGAGCATAAATTGAATGCTGCTTAACGCTAAAAAGAAATATTAACTCACCTATAAGACATTAGCTGTGACTAAAAACCAATCTTATATTCTAATAGCGTAGTCTCAGTGTATTTTAAAGAATCTTGAACGCTGTAAATAGCTTTGTGTGTAAGTGTGAGTGTAAACAGTGTAAGTCTTATATATATATGTATAGAATTTGTGTCAGGTTTTGGTGTCTCTTTGAACTTACGCTTCTGTGTGTAACCTTCTGGTAGATAGAAAACACTAATAATTGTAAACACTAATACACGCAATACTAATACTAATACACGTAATACACGTAATACTATTACACGTAATACACGTAATACACGCAATACTAATACTAATACACGTAATACACGTAATTTACTATAAATAATATTACGATAATAACCAACGAAATATTAGACAGAACTAGAAGATTCAGTAACAATAACTATAACTGCAATATAGACCCATGGTAACAAATAAACTCTTTTGTTTACATTAAATTTTGATGAAACTCTGTTAATAATTACGTCTTTTAATTGTTTTTAATAGGCTTTCAGTGAATTGTCATCGAATCGAAAGTGAAAAAGTTGCCATCATTTTATAGGCTGCGGTGTATCTTCTTCTTTTATATCTGTGATAATAAGTATAATACTGCTGCTACATTTAAATCTGATGCTACATTTAAATATTTTACACACATACGTATGTACCTAAATAAATAAATTCATCAGTAGATAACGATCTCAAAATATATATATATAAAAAACTGCAACTAAAAATAATTATGAAAATATAAACATAGAGTGTCTGCTTCCCTGAGAGAGTATATCTACATAATACTCTCTATGGTGTATACAAACATACAGAATGATTTATGATACATACAAACATGCAGACTGATTTCTGGTGTATACATACATACAGAATGCATCAGATTCTCTCTTAGTCTCTCTCTTAGTGCACTGCCTACTGGCAGGTCCATGGTACATAACGCCTCCACTCTTCTCTGTCTTCCGCCTTCCTCTTCATTTCCACATATGAGTGGGTCTTTAAATCATCTAACATACCTAATCTCGGCCTGCCCCTGCCTCTTTTTCTTCCATTCTACCTTCTATGACCTCTTTTAATAGACCTTCCCCCCTTAGAATGTGTCCTATCCATCTCTTCTTCCTATTTCTTAATACATTTATCAACTGTCTATCTGTGCCAACTCTCTCCAGGACTTCCTCATTTGTAACCTTTTGAGTCCAGCTAATCCTCTCCATTCTTCTCCAAATCCACATTTCCAATGCCTCCAGTTTCCTAATATCTTCCTTCCTTAAGGTCCATGTTTCACATCCATACAATAGCGTGGTTCAAACCAAAGTTTTCACTATCTTTATCTTTGTGTCTTTCTTTAGACTTTTTGTTAATAGTTCTTTTCTACTACCAAAGGCCGCTTTTGCTTGTGCAATCCTACTGCATATTTCCGTCTCACATTTCCCATCATCGGTTATAGTATGACCTAAATATTTGAAACTCCTTACCTGTTCCAATTTCGTACCATTTATTGTGATATTAACTTCACCTTTATTATTGGACACTCTCATAACCTTGGTCCTTTTTATATTAATCTTCATGCCATATCTTAGGGACGTATTCAAACATTTCGCCACTGCCGTTAAGCAGCAGCGGCGAAATGCTGCAACCTTGTCTTACTCCACGTCCTATTTCACCTTCTTCTGAGTATTCTTGTAGGATTTTGATTACTGCTCTTTGATTCATGTACAAGTTCAAAATTAGTCTTCTATCTCTCCAGTCAATTCCTATTCTTTTTAAGATATTCATCATCGCTTTCCAATCAATCTTGTCAAAGGCCTTCTAGAAGTCTACAAAGCATACAAAAAAGTCATTACCATATTCTAAGCTTCTTTCGCAAAGAACCCGCATTACTCCTATTGGTTCTCTTGTGCCGCATCCTTTCCTAAAACCAAATTGTGTCATGCTCAGTATCATCTCTGTTATCTGCATCAGATTATGATCTTTGAAAACTTTACAAACTATCAACATAGATATTTAACAACGTACCTATCTATGTACATGTACTTGTCGAAATTTTATATATACTGCTCCCTTAACACTTTCCTTACCGCTGGTATTTTGAAGTCCTCCTCCTATTACAAGTTACATCTCTTTTCTTCCTCAGTGCACTGCCAAGTGCCAGGTTCAAGGTACATATTCATACTCAAAGTCTGTTTTCTCGTTCCATAAGAGCACTCCTTAGATCAACAAGTTAATTCTTTCACAAAGTCTATGCCTTATCCACACCTTATGTAGCCTATAGCTTGGGAAAAATATGACTTCTGAGGTGGTTTCCCGCTGACTTCCTCAGTTAGGTGGATTAATTATCATTTAATCCTGGGGAAATATTTCATGGTGAGGTGGGTCCCCTCTTGCCATCCTCAGCTCCTGCCTTTAGTCGCCTCTTACGTACACGCGGCAGATTGTTTGCGGTTGCCCTATTGTGCAGTGGTCCAACCACACCCGAGCAAAACACGGGTTAAGTTATATCTATGACTTACAATAACAACCCCTTACTTTACCAGCCGTACTTGAAAGTTCACATACGCAACTAAGACGTTCTTGCAGTTGAGGATGCGAGAGAGACCAATTGCCCAGAATACTTAGTATAAAAACTGACCAATAGGGTCGCTTTATTCAAATTTCTAAAAAATAATTCTGGTAGGAAAGAGTTAAAGACAATTCCTTCAAAACAGCAGATAGCTAGCTTAGCGTCACACTTCACCTAAGTCATCGTTTAGTACTTTGTATCAATTGTCTATATTGCAAAACGAAATGCTGTTTTTACATTAGGCCCCCTAAATAATTTTTTATCGATTTATAATAAAGGCCAGCGAAAGTTAGAATTTAGTTCATCTAATTGTATCTGCAAATAGAAAAACAATCTGAAATTTTATTTTGACTGTTGTTTAGGTTGTTTTTATAGTTTTAACCTCGTGAAATGTACGACCTAGCAGAAGTAAGTTAGTAATATACATGTATATATTTATATATAGATATATATATATATATAATTATATATATATATAATTATATATACATATATATATATATATATATATATATATATATATATATATATATATATATACACGATGCGCATTAAAAAATATCCTCATAGCACAATTGCGATAGCTCAGCCAATTATTGACATTTCGTCTTGAAATTTTAAGGTTCTCTTGTGGAGACATTTAGCAACAAGCTGTCCAAATTTTTTAAAAATATTTTTAAAGGAACCGGAGTTATCCAATTTTGTACAAAAAATTGATTTTTTTTTTCATTTAACACGTAACGTAAAACGTCAATTAGAACCCATTCCTTTTTGAAAATGTGCTGATCCTGAAAAGGGCCATTGGATGATGACGACTCTGATATTGTGCTACAATGTGTGCTCGAAATGAACGCCCTGTGCATTAATGCCGACCAGAAGTCTTTTCTTACAGATAAAATTGAGATGTCAATGGACTGCTGTGGTAGGTCTTTCCTGATCTCTTGAAGAACAGCATTTAATTCCATTGTGTTTCTGGGTTTGGGTTTGAAAGTAGGATACTTTTCCAACATGGGTCTCGAGACAAGGAATCAGGTTGATTAAAATCTGGAGAATTAGGAGGCCAGTCATCCATTTTTATGAAGTCTGGCCTCTATTGTACAAGAAAGCATTGCGCAAGACGTGAAGTGTGAGGCGGGGCGCCGTCCTGTTGAAAAATTAAATCATTTGACTTTAACTTGTTGCAGTCTTCAATCAGTTTCGGCTGAATAGTGTTAGTGTAATACATTGTAGCACAATATCAGAGGCGTCATCATCTAACGGCCTTTTTCAGGGTCAGCACATTTTCGAAAAGGAATTGATTCTAATTGGTGTTTTACGTTGCGTGTTAAATGAAAAAAAAATCAATTTTTTCGCATTACTTGGATAACTCCGGTTCCCTTAAAAATATTTTTTACAAAATTTGGTCAGCTTGTGGCTAAGTTCGTCCACAAGAGAACCTTAACATTTCAAGGCGAAATATCAATAATTGGCTAAGTCATCGTAATTGTGCTAGGAGGATATTTTTTTAATGCGCACCCTGTATATATATCGCCCAGTCAGACAACTGCTTTCATTAGTAAAAAAACTCTAATTATAGACAATAGTAGGGTCTACGGAACCCAACGTCTATTTACAATTACATAGTGCACTTTATTTGAGTTTTTGTGTCTTCTTGTCTCTCTCATTACGTATTTTATTCACATCCGATAACACACCCGCTCCCAATGGTTTAGATCTTCTTTGCTAGGCCAATCAGAAGATCCTCTTTCTGCTGATTATTTGCGTAGAGACATAACCCGGTGACATAACAACCGTTCTGATTTGTTCTCTAGCGAGGTTGATTCTGAGGCACAGCACAAAGGCAGTCATCAATAAATCACTCAATAAATCAATCAATAACTCAATCAGTAAAGAACTAAATTAGACATTACCATTATGACAACCCAAAATCATCATTAAGATAATTAATAAGTCAATCTAAGATACCGTAAGTCAAACAGGAGAGAGTTAAAACAGGCGCCTTGGAAAAATACTTTTTTTAAATGTCAGCTAAATATTTAAGTAGACTATATAAGAGCCAAATTTAACGGCCGTTTCCTCCACTATAGCATGTCAGTGACGGGGAGAGCACTGCATTTGAACCCTGCAACTACTGAACCGGCTGTCGAGAACATGTCAAGTTGCCAACAAATCATCGGCTCTGCCCAGAAACCTACACCGACATTGAGTGATGGCTAATAAATGACGTTTTAAACTATTTGATAAAATCATGGTAATCATTGTTTTATATCTACTAAAGATCGCACTCAGGGCGTAGCAGCAAGTGGCTCAAATTTATGCTAATATTTAAGCTGATAGGCCTGCATTGCTCTGCTAATATTTAGGCTGATAGGCCTGCAATGCTCCGCTAATTTCTTATATGAGTTGAACGTCAAGCCTGCGAGTTATAAGTCTAGCTTGCAAAAATATAAATTAAATACATAACAGAGTTTTAACTGTAGCATAACAACTAATATTGATTCATCTACAGAGCTGAAAATTAAAGCTGAGGATTGAAATTGTTTGAAAAGTTTTATGCCATGGATCTGCCGTTAGGCAGTGCACAAGAAGAAGAAGAACCAATAAACTAGTATAGAAGAGAAAACCCACCATTAGGAACACACTGCACATCACCACCACCTTCATCCTGATGTCCAGATCCACTGGAACTGTCAACCAATCAGAGGTTTTATAACATACGTTGTGTAACATTACATAGCAACAATTATCCTCAAGAACTGTCAACCAATCAGAGGCTTTATATCATACATTGTGTAACATAACATAAGAACAATTATCCTCAGGAACTGTCAACCAATCAGAGGCTTTATATAACTTGTAGTGATGCGGAGGATAAGTTAGTCTAAAATACTGTGATAGTACGATATCGTTGAATTTGTGTTATATCACTAATATAATTAAGCAATAAAGAAATCATTCAACATTAATTTGAGTACTTCAGTTTATTATATTATTAAACTAGTATAAGACTTCTTTAATAGCTAGATGGGGGTGATGTGTAGTTGGGTATTGGTGGGGTAGTTGGATATTGGGGGTGTAGTGGGGTATTTGGGGTATAGTGGGGTGATGAGGTGTAGTGGGGTGATGAGGTGTAGTGGGGTGATGATCAGATGAGGTATAGTGAGGTGATGAGGTGTAGTGGGGTGATGAGGTGTAGTGGGGTGATTAGGTGTAGTGGGGTGATGAGGTGTAGTGGGGTGATGAGGTGTAGAGGGGTGATGAGATGTAGGGGACGATGAGGTGTAGTGGGGTGATGAGATTAGGGGTAGGGGGTGTTGGGGGTTAGTGGGGTGATGAGGTGTAGGTGGGGTGTTGGGTGTAGTGGGGTCATGAGGTGTAGAGGGGTGATGAGGTGTAGTGGGGTGATGAGGTGTAGTAGGGTGATGAGGTGTGGTGGGGTGATGAGGTGTAGTGGGGTGATTAGGGGTAGTGGGGTGTTGGGTGTAGTGGGGTGATGAGGTGTAGTGGGGTGATTAGGTGTAGTGGGGTGATGAGGTGTAGTAGGGTGATGAGGTGTGGTGGGGGATGAGGTGTAGTGGGGTGATGATCAGATAAGGTATAGTGGGGTGATGAGGTGTAGTGGGGTGATGAGGTGTAGTGGGGTGATCAGGTGTAGTGGGGTGATCAGGTGTAGTGGGTGATGGGTGTAGTGGGGTGATGAGATGTAGAGGGGTGATGAGGTATAGTGGGGTGATGGGTGTAGTGGGGTGATTAGTTGTACTGGGGTGTTGAGTGTAGTGGGGTGATGAGGTGTAGTGGGGTGTTGGGTGTAGTGGGGTGATGAGGTGTAGAGGGGTGATGAGGTGTAGTGGGGTATTTGGTGTGTAGTGGGGTATTTGGTGTGTAGTGGGGTGATGAGGTATAGTGGGGTGATGAGGTGCAGTGGGTGATGAGGTGTGGTGGGGTGATGAGGTGTAGTGGGGTGATGATCAGATGAGGTATAGTGGGGTGATGAGGTGTAGTGGGGTGATGAGATGTAGTGGGGTGATGAGGTGTAGTGGGTGATGGGTGTAGTGGGGTGATGAGATGTAGAGGGGTGATGAGGTGTAGTGGGGTGATGGGTATAGTGGGGTGATGAGGTGTAGTGGGGTGATGAGGTATGGTGGGGTGATGAGGTGCAGTGGGGGTGATGAGGTGTAGTGGGGTGATGGGGTGTAGCAGCATCATGAGATGTCCAACACTCCATTGAACGTCGAGTAGTATGACACTCTTTGTAATTCTTCTTCTAAGTTGTTGATGTGTGTTTGTAGTTCGTCATATGCACAATTAGTCTTTTTACTGGCTTTTATTTGAGCAAATACAGCAAGCATAAACGTTTGATAAATCTACAGTGAAGCGTTTTAGAGAAGCATCATTTAATTGTCAGGTAGGCTTGGATTATAACCAATGACTCCTGTCGAAGCCTTCCTATCTGAGGATCGGTGTTCTTTCTACTTATAATATATATATATATATATATATATATATATATATATATATATATATATATATATATATATATATATATATATACTTAATCGTGTGATAAAGATTCTTGATATAATTTACTTACAGGATATTTCGTATCTGTCAGGCACTGGACAGAGCAAAGGGTGTCCACATCCCAAATATTTCTTCCGGATTTCTCCCACGATTGTTCCAGCTCCCATCATTTCATTATCATTGGCTCTCAGCTGAGTCAAGTGGAAAATATAATTTCAACTCTATGAACAACTGACATGAGACCACAAATAATTGTGTAAGTGTAATATACCACATTTACAGTATAAAAGATTGTATTAATATGTTAGAAAAATCCTGATAAGATAACTTCCATCTCTGCAATTAAATTTTCTACTTGTTGTTGAACAAAGGAACATCTAACTTATGAATATTTTAGGATATCTAGCCAATGAATATCTTAGGAATATTTGGACAGCTGTCTTCAAGAGAAGCGAAGAGCTTCTTTCCTTGACGTTAAACCACATAATTAATAGAATAGCATGAACTGAATGTCACATAGTCCTTCACATAGTCCTTTACTTACATAGTCCCTCAAATAGTCCTTCACATAGTCCTTCACATAGTCCTTTACATAGTCCTTCACATAGTCCTTCACATAGTCCTTCGCATAGTCCTTCACATAGTCCTTCACGTAGTCCAATCATGTCACGTCATGTCATATCGTGTCATGTCATATCATATCATATCATGTCTCATGTCATGTCATGTTATGTCGTGTCATGTTATGTCATGTCATGTCGTGTCATGTCATGTCATGTTATGTCGTGTCATGCCACGTAGTCCTTAATGCTTAAGGGCGCTATTGGTGTCAAAACATGTAGATATATATTGCAGAGGAAAGGGGGGAAAGAGAGATGCAGTTAGAGGCAAAGAGAGAGCGAGAGAGAGAAGAGAGAGAGAGAGAGAGAGAGAGCGAGAGAGAAAAGAGAGAGAGAGCGAGAGAGAAAAGAGAGAGAGAGAGAGCGAGAGAGAGAGCGAGAGAGAGGAGAGAGAGATCGAGAGCGAGAGCGAGAGAGAGAGAGAGAGAGCGAGAGAGAGAGCGATAGAGGGAGAAAGAGAGAGAAAGAGTGAGAGAGAGACAAAGAGAGAGAGAGAGAGAGAGCGCGCGAAAGAGAGAGAGAGAGGGAGAGAGAGAGAAAGCAAGAGAGAGAGAGAGAGAGAGAGAGAGAGAGTTAAACGGAGAAAGAGACAGAGAGATAACAAATGGAGAGAGAAATAGTAAGAGAGAGTGAGTGAGAGTAAAAGAAAGAGAGAGAGAGTGAGATAGTAAGAGAGAAAGAGAGAGAGATAAACGGAGAAAGAGACAGAGTGACATAGGTACAGACTGTGCAGACTTCATCCTGACATTGTTCAGAACAGTCTGGCCAATAGAGACATTGCTCAAGAGGTGTACCAAGACTGCATAGGGCGCATGTGGGGCAGAGAACCCTCGACTCAGCGTTAACTGTCAGCACAACCTAACATCATCGTCATCATCATCATAATCGTCATCATCATCATCATCATCATCATCAGCACCATCATCTCGTCATCATCATCATCATCATCATCATCATCCTCATCGTCATCGTCATGGTATCGTCATCGTCATCGTCGTCGTCGTCGTCATCATCATCATCATCATCATCATCATGACCACCACCACCATCATCATCATCATCATCATCGTCATCATTATCATCAATATCATCGTCATCATCATCATCATCATCATCATCATCATCATCATCATCATCATCATCTTCATCATCATCATCATCATCATCATTGTCGTCTTCATCATTGTCATCATCGTCGTCATCGTCGTCGTCTCAAAACAACAACAACTACAGCAACAGTAACTATTTTTGCTTCTACTGCACGTATCGCGTATTTCGTTGTCTAGTTACTGTTTTTATATTTTCGTTATTTCCTTGTCTCTTCATGATCCGTGGCAGTGGTTTAGGTAAAAATGGGAGGGGGAGGGGTAGCAGGGAACTCATTTCCCCTAGCTCTCATTTTTCCCTCTGGCGGATTCCCCTGCTAGTGGCCCATATTACGTAGTGGAAGACCTGTAAGTTAAAAGGAGGCCCGAAAATTTCTGAGCATTCCCCCAGTTCACAATTCCCACTTTGACCACTGATTACTAGAAATAGTTTCTTTTTCATTGCGAGGAGTGTAGCTAGTGCATATTTGTGAATAAAAATTCCAATACCCGAGATCTTTTGCTCAAACCGGACAGCACAGTTCGAGTGCATCCAAGTACTAACCGAGCTACCGAACTTGACGTTGCTTATCTTCATTTATTGACACTACAACTATGTAACAACAACAAAAATGCCAGCAGCAACGTGAACTCTAAGAAACTATAGCGTCGTCCATCACAACATTACGAGATATGGAATCACATAACGCGGAACCTACCATGCAACTGGATATACCTAACTAGATGTAGTAACTAGATGTACCATATCAAAACTAAGAATTATCTAGCTTTTGAAAGATTTGTTAATTAAAATAAAATAACCAGTAATATAAGGGTGTTTAATGCTTACGTTACGCATGGGATCCATTATGAAGAGGCAAGGTTGAGTTATGACCCCTCTGCACTTACAAGTACAGTTGCACTTACTAGTGCAGCTGTCCCTGCACGACTCACAGCACGCGGTGCTGCAGCAGCACTTATCGTCGCTGTGTTGATAAACAACATCATCATTATCATCATCTTCCCTTTAATCCCAGTTTAACCAGGGTCGGGATACGAATAGACCTTCTCCAGTCCTCCCTGTCCCACACTATATCATTTTTTATCCATTCGTTTAAGTTTTGTGGCAATTACTGGAGCCTAGGCGCTCACCAACCGAATGCCCTTTCTAACGTTGGTTTGGATCTAAGTGCGTTAGTCGCCTTCTACGACACGTGCAGTCACCGGTTGGTCAAATTCTGCAAACGACCCGGACACAACACGGGGATTTGCAGATAAACAACAGCGAGCTTTAAAATTATTGGAATAAAATATACGACGAACAACAGTTAAACGAATTGATAATATTTACCTTTTTGTAAATTGGCCAATGCTAATTTAATGAAAGGAAGGAAAGCATAGGGGCCCACCTCGTCATAAGCACAGTACCTCAAGAATAATGGTATATCAAAAGGAAAGTTACAAATGATTTAAACATCCACTCGTATGTGGACATGAAGTGGAAAACGGAAGATATAGATGAGCGGAGACTTTATATCATGGACCTGACATTAAGTGATGCATTGAGAGAGGATTATGATTTAACTAGAACTTCATATTCTCCTGGCGAGTCCCTCAAAGCAGACGGCAGAGAAGACTGGAGGCGTTATATACCACGGACCTGCCAGTAGACAGTGCACTAAGAGAGAGAGAGAGAGAGAGAGAGAGAGAGTGAGAGATTGATTGATTTACTTATCGATAGAGCGATTGATTGATGGATTTAGTGATTGACTGTCAGTACATACGGCCGCATGGCGACGTATCCCAGTAGATTTCCCTGTGGAGCCTCCACACTCATCCCCTTATCACAAAAGTCCAGAAGAAATGGCGGCCGGTGCGCGTAGAGTATCTGCTGAAAAAATTAGTGAAAACTGATATGCTAGCAGTGTATCTGATAAGCATATCCGCATATCAGTGAAAACTGATATGCGGATATGCTTCGCCACTGGCTCTAGGCAGTGGCAAAGTTGGTAAGACACTCGACCGCGGATCAGTATGTGCGGGGTTCAAATCCTGGGTTCTCCCGTCACTGACATCGCTTTCGAGTGAGGAAATTGACGTTAATCTTAGCTAAGCTTTAGCTTTTTTAGCATCAATTTAAGAATTGACAAATCGCTAACTTTGATAGTCATTAGCGCGGACTAATGCAGGTATAAGGCAAAGCCTTGGAAACCAGACTGTTAAAATTATGGTCAGGTATACAATTATGTTTAAATACAATTATTCTAATGTCTCTGTTGTAAAATTCAATGTGTTCCTACAAAGGCATATCATATACTCATAGCGTCCATATTAAACTTATTTTCTTATTTGCTTGAAATGATGGAGAGATAAGTGTTAATTAATATTTAATATTACGCAGTACTAATTTGACTGGGTCCTGCAGATTACGCAGTACCGTTAAATGCACTATTGCAAAAATTTTGTATTTTTGTATATATGTTATATAATATTGTCTATCCTAGTCATTAATATTTAAATTTATTTATTTATTATCTTATTAAAATAAAAAATAATGGAATTTATAAATATATATATATATATATATATATATATATATATATATGTATATATATATCTATATATATATATATATATATATATATATATATATATATATATATATATATTATATATATAATATATATATATATATATATATATATCTATATATATATATATATATATACTATATATATATATATATATATATATATATATATAATATATATATTATATATATACTATATATATATCTATATATATATACATGTATATATATATATATATATATATCTATATATATATTAATATATATATATATATATATATATATATATATATATATATAATATATATATATATATATATATATATATATATGATCTTTATTCACCAAAATACATGGCAGTAAGAACGGAACAGAAATGAAAAAAACTAACGAGCAGAATAACAGAAATTACGAATTAACCATTAAAGAGTCTGCAAGTAGAAAAATATATACTAAAATCGCCGTTTATCTTGGGATCGACTTTCCATAAACTAATTAGGTTAATATACCTTATGCATATATACCTTCAAAATAAGTCCAAACTTTATGTCTTATTTTACCAATAGAATCATCATTCTGAATTGCATATTTATTTTTAATATTAACGTAATCCATATAATCAGCCTCATCTAAATCTAGCTTACTATCCAAGCATCAGAAACAATTAACTTATTTAAGAAGGTATATCTGTGGTAATCATAAAGTAGTTCAAATGGCCAAAAGCCACAATACCACTTGCAATGCGATATAATACCTTTGTCAAAAGTTCTAAAAATTTTATAGTAGACTTTATTGTAAGCATTACAAAAATCTTTCAGTTCAGCGTTTGACAGAGATAAAGCAGAAATGCCATAAAGTAGCAAAGGAACCGCTTGCGAATGTATTAATTTCAACAAGATATCAATTGCTACGTTTGATCCTAGTCTCCCTAGTATCGTATTTACAGCAGCGTAGAATTTGCCTCTACTGTCATTCCAGTGACATTTAAACGACTTTGCTCTATTAATAAATACACCAAGATAACAAATGCTGTCAACCCAATCAATACTAATATTCTGAATAGTCAATGGTTTACAAGGAACATTAAACCTTGGACCGATTCTCATACAATGGCATTTTGATATATTTATAGGTAGATCTAATTCAGTAAAAACACTATTACACACATTAAATAGATATTGCAGATCGGTGACGGAAATACTGAGCAGTATAATATCATCTGCGTACATAAAACTATTGTAGCAGTTGTAGTTAATAAAACATCCATATTTCAATTGTTCAAGTTTATCTTAAACAGTATCAACGTAAAGTGCAAACAATAATGGTGAGAGAATTCCACCCTGCTTGACTCCCGATAGTAAAGGAACATAATCTGACACAGAACCGCACCAATTAACTGCAGTGCCATTCTTATTGAACCAGTTTTCCAGAATGTTAATGATTCGAAAGTTAACACTTTTAGCTAGCAACATGTGTAAAATACCATAACTATTACATTTGTCAAATGCTTTCCGAAGATCAATTACTCCAACGTTCACAGTACTTTTCCTTACACTGAAATAATTTATGACTTTCCGCAAAGAATGCAAAGCGTTAACACAACTGACATGTTTCTTGAACCCAAATTGTCTCTTTGATGTCAAAAAGTCAATAAATGTTTTAAAACAATGTTCAAAAATTTCGATAAGATTGGACAGATCGTAATTCCTCTGAAATAGTCAGCCGAGACTGCTCTTTTATAACCTTTAAATTTCGGTATGGGTGTAGTTTTTTCAGTGCCAAAAGAATCAGGCACCGCACCAGTACGAAAAAAAGGAACGAAGGATTATAATAAGTGATTCATGACAAAACATAATATGCTCAACTGTCAACTCGTCACAACCTGCCGCTTTATTGAGATCTAAGCAATTTACAGCTTTACACACAGATTCTACATCAACAAAGCCGTCGTTATCACAATTTGAGTAAATGACTTTTCGATTAACGTATATATATATATACATATATACAGCATATATATATATATATATATATATATATATATATATATATACATGTATATATATATATGAAATCCCTGACATCAACCTTGAATGAGAAAACGGATATTAAACCTTTATTAAACCTTTGCTCTTTCTTATATATATATATATATATATATATATATATATATATATATATATATATAAGAACAGCGGGAACCTGATAATACTGATTGACTCCCCTCATGGTAAATCCTCCAGTGCAGTAAACTGGAGAAACGTTCAGAAATATCTCGTCGTTCTTATTCATGATCTTGAAATTGCTGCAATTGAACTGGAAGCCTAAAATATTAATTATAAAAAGATGATATTTAGAAATTATATATAGTAACGAAATCAATTCTTTTAAATAATTGTTTTAAATTAATTCTAATCGACTGAAGCATTTGATAAACATAGCATTTCATTTTTTAACAACAGGCCTACAGTACATCTACTTTGCATGCTTTACTTCTATATATATATATATATACATGTATATAATGTATATATATATGTATATATATATATATATATATATATATATATGTATATATATACATGTATGTAATATATATATATATATATATATATATATATATATGTTACATACATTATAAATCCATATATATATATATATATTATATATTTGTATATGTATATTTTTGTATATATATATATATATATATATATGTATATATATATATATATTGATATATAGATATATATATATACATATATATATATATATATATATATATATATATATATATATTAAGTATATATCATCATCATCAGTTCCTTGCGTTCCGTACAGAACATAGGGCGGCAACATTCCTCCATTCGTTTCTATCATCAGCAATCTTCACAGCGTCTTCCCATGAAATGTTTAGTGCTCCGAAATCCTTGTTGATCGTTCTTAGCCAAGTACTTCTAGATCTTCCTCTTTTCCATTTTCCTTGCGTTGGCTTCCAGTAAATTGCAGTCTTTGCGTATCTATCCTCAGACATTCTCCGTAAATGACCTGAAAACCTCAACCTTCTCACAGAAACTATTTCATCTGATTTTCTTTGTCCACTCCTTTCGAGTACTGTTTCATTGTTGAACTTGGTTCCAAAAGTGGATATTTAAAATTCTTCCAATGCATCTTTGTTGAAAACAGTTTAATTTGTGCTTTATTTTATTAGTAGTTTCCCAGGTTTCACATGCATACATGAAAACTGGTTGAATAATTGTTGAATACATTTTTATCTCTATTGCTCCTCAATTTTATTACTAATAATATATTCTTTTATTTTCGTTCAATCATCTGACAACCGCAGAAAGTTACAGTACAGAAATTCCAACAGACACAGCATAACAAATTACAGATATAGCATAAACAGTTAATAGGCTAGATATAAGAGAGATGAAACTAAAAATTGTTTTCGCTAACATTTACCACATGAATATTACAGCATTACATAAATCAATGGCATATAGGGCGTACTGTACTATGAGTAAAGAAGAATCTTTTAGTATTCATTAAATTAACTAGCATCATCTAGAATCATACGAATAATGAAGTTTTTATCGCTCAGATTGCTTCGTTTTATGGGAAGGGAAAAGCATCTCTTAGCAGTATTTCTTCGGGTTGGGTAATTATGATTGTTTTGTGGAGGTAACAAATGCGCCAGTAAATGTGCAGGGTTGTAACAGATTGCCTTGAAAAGATTATTGTCAGCAGAGTTACATAGATTCTCAAAATTAGATTCTTTACAGTAAAATCCAGCTCTCCTTGCCTTCTTTTAAAAGGTTTCAAGACGGGTTCTCTCTTCAGCATTTGTAAAGCCCCACCAAAACTGGGAGGCATACAGAAGCCTATAGAGTGTGGAGGTTTGAAAGACTGTCTGAAGAAGATCATTTGCCAAACCTTTACTACGTAAAGAATAGAGCGCAAAAATGTTGCTCGAACACAAGCTAATGATGCTAGTGAAGTGAGCAGAAAAGGAAAAGTTATCAGATACTATGACACCTAAGCATTTGATGTTAGAAACCCGCTCAATTCCTTCAAGGTGTGGGACATCTCTTATCTGTCTTTTTTGCTTGGGTAATTGGAAGAGAATTTCTTTTGTTTTATTTCGATTTAATACTGGATTGCTAGAGCGGGACCAGTTTTCGAGATGGACTAATTCCTCTTCCGTTGAGTGAAGGTTAGAGGCAAGCACAATCAGGTATGTGTCATCGGCATATTTGAACAAAGATTTTGTAGGCTGTAGGGTTTTTAAGTCTGATGTAACAATGACAAAAGCAGTTGGTCCAAGGGATGATTCTTGGACTATGCTGGCATTGATTGCTTCTGATGACGTTGTTTGACCATCAATGATAGTGGTGTGTGAACGGGCCGAGAGGAAGCTGGCAATTCACCCATTAATGTTGCTAGGCACATCTAGGTTACACAGTTTATCAATCATTTGTGAGTGTCTGACTGTATCATACGCCTTGCTGAAGTCTAACGCTATTACTCTTACGAAGGTCTCAGTTTCGAGCATAGACGAAAGTTTGTGAAAGAAGGCAATGAGAGCAGCAGCAGTGGATCCTGTAGGGCGAAATGCTTACTGATTGATGAAATCAAGGCTTGGAGGTGAAGATAATAGCGCTGACTATATATACCGTGACGTGATAATACGCTCAGTGATGCTTGAGAGTACAGAGGTGATGGAAATAGGGCGATAGTCAGACATGACACTGGGGCAAGAAACCTTGGGTATCGTTTTAATTACTGAGGGTTAAACCGATACCCAAGGTTAATCTCCAAAAATATAGCAGCTTTTGGAATACGTCATATGCTGTACCGATTCTACACTCCACAGCTCTTTCACTTTATCCATCTTGCGATATTGTACTGCCTAGATACGTGAGCTTTTTCACCCTTTCAACCTCGCTTTGCTTAACTCCTATCGTGAATATTAGAGATGGGAATCGAACCGAACCCGAACCCGAACCGAACCCTAAAATCTAGAATTTTGACCGAACCGAACTCGAACCCAGACTCTGACCTAACCTGAACCCGAACCCAGACTCTGGCCGAACCCGAACCGAACCAGAACCCAGACTTCGTCCAAACCGAATTGAACCAAACTCTGGTAGTTCCTTTCTTCTTCACCATCCTGATATTAAATAAAGATAGTAAGAACAACACAAATATATATTAGTTTTTGCATTTACATGTCTTACAGTATAACAGCATATATTTAGGTAAGGCTGGTTCCGATACAAATTTGAAAATGGTAGCGGTACAAAGGAATGGTAGCGGGAAACGAGACGGGCCTACAGAAGATAATGGATAGTCTGAATGATACGGCATTGAAATATGGAATGAAGATTAACATCAAAGAGGCAAAAGTGATGAGAGTATTCCATAAAAATCTGAAAATGCTTGACTCACTCTAGGTGGATTGTTCTTGTTAAATTCAAATGATGATTTTTTTCTAATTTTAGTGTGCTACCTTAATATTTTTGCAGCCAGATTTAAAAATAATTATATATGCCATTCTGTATGTGTTAAGATTATCTGGAGTAAATGATTTTGCACCATAGCAATACAATAATTTCATAACTATTTTCGTAACTTCATAATTAATTGATCTGAGAGTTTCAAATTTGAAACCCTAAGGTAAATTATGAAGCTTATTACTGATCAGTTGATAGCAAACGGTGTATATTATGATCACTTTTCTATGGAAGTACACGTATTTACCAAATCATCTTTATTTGACATTTTTATGTTACTAAATTGCACTTTGTCTCCGAAATATTGAATCAAATTTTAGCCAAGACATTTCGACTTAATTATAAACATATCTATTACTATCTAATATATAGGCCTAAAGTGACAAAAAAATTAAAAATTGACGAATCATTCTATTTGCTCGTTATAATCAAGGAGAATATTTCAGATAGGCTACAATAATAAAGCTAAATATCCATATTATGAACATTTGTTGGTCAACTTACAATATTTTAAGAAATGTACAGGAATAAATACCACTTCTCTCCTTTTTTCATTGTCATATTTTTACCCAGGTGAAAAAATGTGGCAGCTATTATGACTTAATGAATTTTTAAGCATATTTAGCAAAAACCATTTTAAACATGTTTGTCATAACCATGATTATTATAAGTAAAGTTAAACAATTGCAACATTATTCAAACCAAACCATTTCGAATTCGAATCGAACTCTTGCGAGTTGGAAAGCAAGCCGAACCCGAACCAAAACTGAACCCTTGTTAGAACCGAACCCGAACCGAAATGAACTTTCATTTTCAACGAACCGAACCGAACCGAACTCTCAAATTGTCAACTGCTAACCGAACCCGAACTGAACCGAACTTTCATTTTCAGTGAACCGAACCGAACCCGAACTCTGGAAATTCATAAAATTCCCATCTCTAGTGAATATGTCTGTCTGTGCAGTTGTGAGGATTTTTGTCATTTCAGAGCTAATTATTTATCCAGCTTTTGTAGCATATTCTTATATGTATATATATATATATATATATATATATATATATATATATATATATATATATATATATATATACAGGGCGAGTAAAAGAGTGATAACACCTCCAAAAACTTTTAATATCTCAGGTTAGCTAATATTTTCAAATCAAACTTTCATCAATTACTAAAGGACTAATTTTTGATGACGTTGCCAATTTTCATCCACTTTAATGCATAGATTGGCCAGTTATGAAAGTTTCAGCAGAGCAACCCCCCTTTTTTGAAAGTACTGTAAATAAAATTGTATTTTATTTATTTTTTGACCAGAAATGGGTCGTTGTAGTGATTAAGAAAGAACAAGTTGTATCTGCTAGCATTGCGGACTATTCGATATGCTTTCCTCTTGCTGTTACGCAGGACTGCAGTAGATTTCGGAACGCTAGGAGAGCCTTGCTGATTCCAGCTTGGGGTAGTCTCTCCCAAATTGATTGTGGCATTTCCTGCAGTTCTGTCTTGTTCTTAGTCTTCGACTGGTGTTTCTGATAGAGATGTAGCATGATTCCCCAGACATAATGATCCGGAGGATTTTGATCGGGAGAGTTTGGAGGCCATTCACTCTTCTTAATGAAATGCGGATTCTCTCGCTGATCCATTCGTGTGCATAACGCGATGAATCGGCTGGAGCATCATTCTCCTGAAAGATGAAACCATTAGATAGAAGAGCATAGCAATCATCAAACAGCTTGGAAAGTAAGGTATTGACGTAATACTGAGCGTTCACTTTTTCCTTCTCGCCAATGAAGTGCAATTTTTCCTTACCGTTGTAGCAAACGCCATTGTTGGGTAAAAAACGAGGGGTTGCTCTGCTGAAAATTGTATAACTGGCCAATCGAAAGATTAAAATGGATGAAAATTGGCCACCCCTTCAAAAAGTATTCCTTTAGTAATTGGCAAAAGTTGTATTTGAAAATACTAACAGTAGCTTGAGTTATTCAAACTTTGTGCAGGTGTTATCACTTTTTTTTACTCACCCTGTATACAATGTTCTGCCAAGTGGGAGGTCCAAGGTACATTTTCTTACTCGAATGCTGCATTTCAATCAACATGTTTAATCCCTCAAAAATGCCTTCCTTTTTATCTGCATCTTATTGTCACCTATAGCCTGATAATAATTTGGCTTCTAAGATGGTTTTCCGTTGCAGTCATCAGTTCTTACTTAGTCGCATTTCTATGATGAATGGCTTCCTACATTACGACTACTTTTTAATTAGTAATGATTACTAATAAGTGGAAATCATAGAAAGATAGCAAAGAATTTCAACAAACAACATAAGCATGGAACCCCCAAGCAGTTGTCACATATGCTACAAAATGGGAAGTTTTACCAAATTTAGTCAGCATATATATCGTTAGAAAGAAGAGTTGGATAGGACACATTCTGAGCGGGGAAAGTCTACTAAAAGAGGTCATAGAAGGCAGAATGGAAGGAAATAGAGGAAGAGGCAGGTCGATATTAGGTATGTTAGATGATTTATAGATCCACACATATGTGGTCATGAAGAGGAAAGCGAAAGATAGAGAAGCGGAGAGGCGTTACATACCATGGACCTGCCAGTAGGCAGTGAACTAAGAGTAATATACATTTCATTGCTGGTTTATTTTAAACACCAGTGATCGCTTCTGTCAGACCCACATAATACTCTAACAATAAATCTATCGCTATTTAGCTTCCGCTTCTACATCCGAAGATTGTGTCAGGGACATCGAAAGAGTAATCATCAGTAGAGATCTGGGCAACCCACATTTTTCGTCGCTTTGAACCACCGCTCCAGGGGTTTCGAGCAGGAACTCAAATCCTGGGGGGCAGTTAACCGCGCTGAGTTTTAAGAATTCAGGGAGGCCTCTACCCACTTTCTTGTAAATCTCCGCCAGATTACCTGAAAGATATTAAATTAGCAACATGTTTATTTTATGTTATAATTTTAACATATTTATAATTAGCAACATGTTTAAATTAGCAACATGTTTATAATTTACAAACATCTCTCTCTAATGTTCTTGCAAGTGGTCCAAGGTAAGTATTCTTATATTCAAATTTTTTTCATAAGTATAAGTAGCACTTCAACTAGTTAATCCATTCACAAAAGGGGTAAGTTATTTGATATGTACTTATTTTTACTGAGTTTTACTTATCCCATATCCACAACATAAGTTATGGCATAGCCATCCTTATGTTGTCTATAGCTTGAGAAAGTATGGCATCAAATTAGTTAGCTTCGGGTTTAAGCCAATTTTGTTACAAAAATAGCAATTTCAGGAGTCTTCGCCTTCACCAACCGAATGCCCTTTCTGACGTTGTATTGAATCTTATTTGTTTGTCGTCGTTTACGATACGTGCAGCATACGGTTGGTTTATTCTTCAAGCAACCCGGACACAACACGAGGAGTGTATTTTATCAGTGTGTTTACCATCACGTGGTGTATTTATTATAACACGAATATTACAAACATACCAAAATTTGAATGTCTCAATAGCCTAAAGGTAGCGTCATAAAGTTTAAATGACAGATCCTGAGGTGAACTGAACTCTCGCGGGTTCGAATCTCAGCCGCGCTGATCTGAGAGTAATATCTTGGACATTCACTGAACTGGTTATACGGAAAATGGAATAAATTGCCTAACGGTTTACACATGTGGTATTAAAAAGTGATAGATATCAACATAGTTGATTATTTCACTATAATGCGTGTCTACTTTTAACAACTAACAAAATAACTATAGCAATGCATTTCTTTAAAGATGAGAATTTTTTCTGATAAAGTTGATCTCACCTGGAGCATTATCCCTCATCTCCATGTCCTCCAATAGAATCATCGGACCCACTCGTGACTTTGACATCCTGATGACCTTCAATCTCAACCCGTGACCTTGATCTCCTGATGACCTTAAATTTTCTGAAAGCTAAGAAATTTTGTATAAAAGCTAAGGTTAACGTCAGTTTCCTCACTTGAAAGCTATGTCAATGACGTGCGAGTCCAGGATTTGTACCCCGCAACCTACTACGGCGTATTTCAATCCTAGGTGTACACTTCGGATATTAGTTATATATTAGTACCGGCTGAATGGCCCACAAGAAAGAACCTTTGCATTAGAAGCAAGAAGCTAAAGGTTTTGATTACCGGCTGACTGCCTCTACATGGTACTGATATAAACGTTAACCTTAACTAAATTGACTTTTAAACACACAACTACCTGGAGACAGTGGTGAAGTTGGTTAGTAACTCTACCGTTGTTCAGTATGTGCGGGGTTCAAATTCTGGGCTCCCACGTCACTGACATCACTTTCAAGTGAGGAAACTGACGTTAACCTTAGCATTGCCATTTTTATAAAACGAATACTTAATTATAATTCTTCTTCTTCTTATCGTGTCCTTATACAGCATTAAACCAGCGTCTGACACAATTTCTCGCCCGATCATTAAACTCTCTGAGATCCTCACGCGTGAGACCCCCTATTATCATCGTAATTCTATTGCTTCAGTTAAGTGTCATCTTTTATACCTAAGTGTACTAAATTTTATACCTTAATTATATTAAATATTAAATATATAAATTATTACATTTTATACCTAAATTTATCAAACTGACAGCTTTAGATGTTCGTTAAAGGGCGACTAGCATATCAACAAAGTTTCTGCAATAACTTCATTCGATCGGTTTGATAATTTTAATTCATAACACAATTTAAATTGCACACACGCTTTTATCGTAGCTCTATCTCTTATGCACTGCCTACTGGCAGGTCCATTACATATAACGCCTTCACTCTTCTCTGTCTTCCGCTTTCCTCTTCATGCTTACATATGAGTGAAAGATGATGAATATGATGAGAGGGCCGCGTCCACGTATATTTCATGCTTACAGCAATCAATGAATTCATACAAAAATGTTTCAAATGCAGAGCAACACAATTTCACAACAGCACGTAATATATTTCAATATAATAGATGTAAGTTTATTCGGGGAATTGCATGAACATGTGCTTATGCTATATAGCAATTATTACAAACCATTACCCTCTCTGTATTAGGCACATTCTGCCTTAAATATCTACAGTAACTCAATCTATCTAGCTGACCACCATTGGAAATAAGTACTAGTAATTATAGAATATCTACAGCAACTCACGCTATCTAGCTGACCACCATATGAATTAACTACTAGTAATTATAGAATATCTTCAGTAACTCACGCTATGTAACAACAGAAAGAATCAACCGTTACTATCCTGCATAAGAAATATATATAAACTCTAGAGATGGCTAAAGATTGACTTACGTAGTATTTGCCGTAAAGCATTCATATATGTCCACTTCAGAGTTGAACAAGGTACTTACATGTTATGTGTTCTTAAATTTATTCCTATCAACTTCAAGTCTATCTTGATAAAGCTGTAAACAGACCAAATAGGTAGCAACCAGTGAATGGATTAAATTTTATGTTTTTCTTTACCAAGGTTCGAGAGATCTCGTGGAATTCAAACAGAGTATAAGTAATAAATGCGCTTAAAACTGCGACGCAAGTCAGGATGTAGTCAAAATGTTCCTGGTTATTGAAATACTTAAGGTAATTCTGTTAGCTCTCTTAAGCTTCAACTGTCATATTAATCTAGCGTCATGAATCTATAAATTTATTCCAATATGCAGTGGTTCAAGCCTCAGGATTATACCGTTTACATTTAATTCTGTAAATAGCAGCCAATATACGAGCGGAATATTAATTTCGTACAACACTTAGACTGTCGTAGAGTCCATGGAACCTTTCTTGTATAGTCAATCCGGTTCTCACTCACTCACTCACTCACTCACTCACTAGGTAGTATGCAGAGCTGCAATGTGGATGTTAGCGTCCGTGTAATCGCTCAATAGTAATATCAGTGCCGGGCGAGCCCAGGCTTTGAACCCCGCACATACTGATCCGGGGTAGGACATATTGCCGCAATAATACATGTCAATGATATCAGTCAACATAATAATTCTGTAAAATTATGTCTCAGCGTATTATTACTGAGATGAAATTTAGATGCACGAGCACAGATTCTTTTTTTAAAATCTATTTTCAGTTTACTAATAGACCTATAATCAGGAATCTTAAGTGCGCAAGATTTTATGAATTTACTTTAAGGTTAAATCTACAATATCAGTATATCACAGTAATGAATTATAAAACTAAAGTCAAAATTAAAATGAAGATAATTTTAATTCTGATTCGCCGTCTTGCTGTTTAGCTTTACAGCTCTTCTTCTGTCCATCCTTCCGAATATAGAAATGAGATGTCTAGTAGTAAAGATGGTTCTGAAATACAAAACAAAATGACCGATCGATATAATCAAAATGTCCAAAAAATAAAATAGAAATATCGACAAAAATAAATCACTATACACCTAATTACAATAACAACAATTAGATTGATACAGTCGTCAATGACAACATCGAGCACTATTGAGACAAAATCAAGCCAGCGAGCAAAAAGAAGGTTCAAAAATGATGCAAATTCCAAAATCCAGAAATTCAGTACAAAGTAAAGGGAATTAAAGTAAAGATGGTTTAGGCGCAGGTCGCTGCTCATGGACACTGGATGGAAAAATGAAAATTACCTAATTAAAAAGTCCTAGTATGGAAATGAGATGATTATTATTTCCTACTGATTAATTACTAATTATTTCTACCTGTTTATTTCCTTCAATCATGACTTTAATCCACTTGTCAGAGAATAGTATGAAAATCCCTGTTACAGTGCCATATCAATAACTAAATACAACTCTGGAACAGTGACATATCAATGACGCAACAATTCTGGAAGAGTGTCATATTAACGACTCATAACAACTTTGGAACAGTGTCATATTAATGACGCAACGACTTTGGGACATTAATAATAATAATAATAATAACCTCAGACAATTTCTATAGCGGTGTCATGACCGGTGTCCGGTCTTCGAGATCGCTTCCGATCAGACATTCACAGACTGATGGCCCCATATCTGGAGTGCATGATTTATTGTATCTACATCATAGACTTGCTAATTATTTTAAATACAATAGATAAATTATTTCAGCAAATAAGAAACTCCTTCATATCTCGAAAGTCATACACCAAACATGCAAGGTTACAATCTATGATAGATATAAAAATAATATCTCTATTATCAATATTATGCAGTAATAGTTGCATAAGCATATATTGAATTGTACTAAAACCAACCATGAGGTACACACTGCTCATCACGATCACCTTCATCCTGATTTCCAGATCCTCTGGAACTGCGCATCAACATGGAAAACAAGTGTTAGCTATATTTATAGCTAACACCATAACCTATAAACTTACTCTTAAAACACGATTTCTACCTTCCACTGGTAGTTTTGAACTAGTTTGTATAATATATAAATAAACATACAGTGCTTCGGTTTTCTCCGAAATTCTATTGGAATCCATATAGATGGTGTTTGTTCCTCGCCAACAGTCGAAGTCTTGTTCTTAATTTGATTATCTCAGTTTTAAGATAAAAGCAATTAGTTCATTGAAGTCGTTGGATTATAACTTAACTAGAACTTCATATTCTGCTTGGAGAGTAAAAAAAGCTAGCATAGCTAATATTAACGTCAGTTTCCTCACTCTTAAGCAATGACAGTGACGATGCCTTTAATGTCTTTGGCGATTTCTTTGAGGTCCCTGTTGAGTCCATCAAAGATCCTACGAGTGAAGAAGCTTCACTCGTAGGATCTTTGATGGACTCAACAGGGTCCTCAGCAAGTACCCGTTGCTTATTTGTGATTGACGTTAACGTTTAAAGGTCACTGATGGATCTACTCCATATAATATTATATAGAGTTGTTTTTAGTTCTATATTATAGACTACCCTTTAGAATGAACAACTGTGCTAAAAATAACAATCTTAGCCCGTTGTCAAAACTTTTTCTCTTACAAATTATTAAATAGTTATATCGATTTGGATTTCATAGTTGTTTTCATAAATCTTAATTAATTCAACGCAAGAAAAATTATTTTGTCTCTATTTAGAGACACCTCTGAAGATTTACTTATTCTATAACGATCTGCTACTGTTGGAATACGTAAATAAATCATTAACAGAGCAAGTACTGATGAAGACGTAATGGAAAAAATTCCAATATCTGCCTGAATACTCTTAATAAGACGGGTACTCGTTTATTACACATATAAGTACTTGTTGACTACTTACATGAATAATTGTTGACACTCACAAAAAGTATTTGTTGACTACTTACATGATTAATGCACTCACAAAAGTATTTGTTGACTACTTACATGATTAATGCACTCACAAAAGTATTTGTTGACTACTTACATGATTACTTGTTGACACTTACATGATTACTTGTTGACACTTACATGATTACTTGTTGACACTTACATGATTACTTGTTGACACTTACATGGTTACTTGTTGACACTTACATGATTACTTGTTGACACTTACATGATTACTTGTTGACATTCATATAAGTACTTGTTGATATTTACAGTATTATTTATTGACTACTTAATAATAATAATAATAATAATAATAACAATAATAATAATAATTTAACATCCGTTTCCTCATCCAGGGATGAAGTCAGGGACGTCCCCAACAGCACACATCACTACAGATCAGTTCACCCAGACCAATCTGCGAAAGAAATGTGCTGAGGAGAAGTATAAAGCCCTAAACGAAAGCCGATCCAGTGATCAAAAAATGGTCAGGGTAGATTGACATACAGTATATATCTATGGTGGGAAAAAGTAAGTCTTAAGCTTGCTGGAGAATTTTGAAAGAGAAGAACAAGAGCGAAGATTACTTAAGGAAATCTTGTTATCTACTTACAGGTTATCTCATATCTGGGAGGGTCGCGACAGCAACAACCAGGGTATTTTCTTCTTATCTCACCTATCACTGTCCCTGAGCCGATCAACACGCCGTCATTAGCTCTCAGCTGCGCAAAACACCACTATTTTTCCGAATATCAAAAATTAATATTCTTTATTAGTCACCATACATAATGGTAATAAACGACCATCTATCAAAGTATACGGATAAGGTATTTAAAATTTCAGCCGCCAGTTGTTGTTATTAGGAAGTAGACACCTACGTAGATATATATATATATATATATATATATATATATATATATATATATATATATATTGAGAGAGAGAGAGAAAGAGAGAGAGAGAGAGGCAGAGAGAGAGAGATAGAGAGAGATACAGAGATACAGAGAGAGAGAGAGAGAGAGAGAGAAAGAGAAAGAGAAAGAGAGAGAGAAAAAAAAACAGAGAGAGAGAGAGAGAGATGGAAAAAGAGAGAGAGAGATAGAGATAGAGAGACAGAGATAGAGAGAGAGAGATAAAGAGAGGGAGAGAGAGACAGAGAGAGAGAGAGAGAGAGAAAGAGAGAGGAGAGAGAGAGAGGCAGTGAGAGATAGATAGACAAATAGAGAGAGATAGATAGACAGACAGACAGACAGACTGAGAGAGATAGAGAGAGAAAGAGAGAGAGAGAGTGTGTGAGTGAGAGAGAGATAGTGAGAGACAGACAGACAAACAGACAGATAGACAGAGAGGGAAGGAGAGAGAAAGAGAGAGAGAGAAAGATAGAGAGAGCAAGAGAGAGACAGAGAGACAGAGACAGACGGACAGAGATAGAGAGAGAAAGAGAGAGAGAGAGGGAGAGAGAGAGAGACAGGAGAGGGGAGTATGAGGCATACTATGTAGACGACATCCTCACAACAGTTTCCACACAAGCAGGGGCAGCAAGTGCCACAGCTCATAGAACAGTAGTTGTCACAACAGTATGGGCAGATGACCTTCATCTCTATGTTTATTGTCATCATCACCTGGAAATCAATCGATCATTTAATCATTGAAGAATTGATGAATTCATGAAGTAAGTGATTTATAAATGAACGAGTGAATGAATGAACGAATTAATAAGTCAATCAATCAGTTATAAAGAAGTAAATCGGGCAAACAACCATCCAAAAACAACTTACGTGTACCTACCAGTTAGTCCGTTGATATATAAGTCTGTTTGTCTGTCTGCCATGCCTGCCAGTATGTATGTCTGTCTGCCTGTCTCTCAGTCTCTCTGTCTGCCTGTCTGTCAGTGTGTCTGTCAGTCAGTCAGTAAGTCTGTCATATGACAATGTGACAGACAAACTGACTGTCAACTAACTGACACTAATCTGTCAGTTAACCTGCCTGCCGGTCTATCAATTTCTTACTCAATCGGTTCATAATAAAATAGATAAATCAATCAAGCAATCAATCAATCAGATCTTAGTATTGTAAGTTAAGTAGTTAAAAAATTTATATATACAGAACATATATATATATATAAATAAAATAATATATATAAATATATATAATATATAAAACATAAAACATTATATATATAATCGTCGACACGTGCAGTCATCGGTGGGTCAATTCTTCCAGCAACCCGGAGGACACAACACGGGGAAAACATTATATATATAATATTAAAAAATTATATAAATATATATATATTATACATAATATATATATATATACATATATATACATATATATATATATATATATATATATATGCATGTATATATATAACATAAAACATTACGTACATTTAAAAATTATATAAATATATATATATATATATATATATATATATATATATATATATATATACATAGGACACCATGTTGTGCTCGGGTGTGGTTGGACCACTCAGAATGGGGCAACCGCAAACAATCTACCGCGTGTACGTAAGAGGCGACTAAAGACAGGAGCTGAGGATGGCAAGAGGGGACCCACCTCACTATGAAATATTTTTCCCCAGGATTAATTGGTAAGTAATCCACCTAACTGAAGAAGGCAAAGGGAAACCCCTCAGAAGCCATATTTTTCCAAAGCTATAGGCTACATAAGGTATGGATAAGGCGTAGACTTTGTGAAGGGATTAACTTGTCGATCTAGGGAGTGCTCTTATGGAGCGAGAAAATAGACTTTGGGTAAGTATGAATATGTACGTTGAACCTGCCACTTGGCAGTGCACTGAAGAAGATGTATACATGTATATATATATATATATATATATATATATATATATATATATATATATATATATATATATATATATATATATATATATACGTGTGTGTGTACATGAGTATATATATATATAAATATATGTATGTATATACATGTATATATAATTGCTAATAAAACAGAAGTATACCTCTCTCTGGGGGTCCATGATGAAGAACGTTGGTTTGGTGATGACCCCGGAGCACTTGAGACAGGTGCACTTACACTCACACTTACAGCAATCGTCACACTTACAACAGTCGTCACAAGGAACACACTCGCACGTGCAGTCCCTGTTCAACGGAATATCATAATACTGCTTGTATTATCTACTTATTATTATTTGTTCTAATAGTTTAACAGTGGAATTTGTGATTCTTGCCCGAACTTGCAAAGATATGCGACATAACAATATATAGCATCGGCCTATCATATATGTTTGAATCACATCGGCCTTTGCTTTCCTATAAGCAGTTCCACTGGCAGTTGAAGACCTATCTATTCCACCTCTCTTTTCTATCCAGTGTCCATGAGTTACTACCTATTTTTCTTTAGTTTCCTTTATCATTGGACGGATACTCTCGATTTTGGAATTTGCACTATTTTGAACCTTCATTTTCCCCGCCGGCTTGGATTTGTCTCAAGATAGTTCGATGTTGTCATGAATGACAATAGCAATTTAACTGTTTTCAATTTTCTTTTTTTCTTCTTTTTCTCTTTCTTTCTTCTTCTTCCTCCAGCGCACTGCCCAACGGCTGGTCCATGGAATATAACTCTTCCAACAAATTCTATCCTCAGCCTTTCTTTTCACGCCTATATATGAATATGTTATCAGATTATCCAGCATGCCATGTCTTGGCCTCCCTATAACATTTTACTTTGGATTCTTCCTGCTATTACATCCTTTAGCAAACCACCCCTCATAGTGTGTCCTATCTATCTTTTCTTTCCATTTCTTATTATATTTTTAAAATATAATATATTTCAAGAACTTCTTCATTTGGAATTTTGTCAGTCCAACTAGTCTTTTCCATCCTTCTCCATAGCCAAATTTCCAATGGCTCTAGTTTCCTGATCTTTTCTTTAATGTCCACGTTTCACATCCGTACAGAAGTTTCGACCAAACGGATGTTTTCACAAATCGTTATACATGTATTTTGGTTTTTCCCAATGCCTTTGTTAGTAGCTCTCTTCTCTTGTCGAAAGCTTCTTTCGTCTGTGCAAATCTAAATTTTATTTCCGTTTGACATTTGTTATTATTATTATTAATCACTATTTACGTTATTCTAAAGGTAAGACTAATATAACGTCAGTTTTCTCTCGAAATCGAAGGCAGTGACAGGCGAGCCCAAGATTTGAACCCCGCACATAGGCCTACTGCTCCGCGGTCATAGAGAACACGAATAGTTTAACACATAGAGAACACATAGAACACATAGAGTTTAGCACAAAAAACGCATAGAACACATAGAGAACGCAAGAGTTTAGCACATAGAGAACACATAGAGAACATATAGAGCCTAGCACAAAAAGAACACATAGAGAACACATAGAGTTTAGTACACAGAGAACACATAAAGCAGAACACATAAATGAGAACACATAACTTACACAGTGGTCGACACATAGCCCAGTAGATTACCACGCGGAGCCTCGACTCTCATTCCTTTATCGCAGCACCCAGAGAGAACACGGGGGCGACTGGTGTACAGAACAACCTGCAACAGGTTCAACACGAGTGTGTCAGTGCAAACACTTCCAGTTGTGTAGCTGTGGTGATGGTCTGACAGATTGTCTCTTAATTTGATCATACCAAGAGTTTGAAGAAAGAATAGAGTATGAAGAAGTCGGCAAGACACTCGACCGCGTTTCAGTATGTGCGGGGTTCAAATCCTGGGTTCTCCCGTCACTGACATCGCTTTCGAGTGAGGAAACTGACGTTAACATTACCATCTCTTAAGAATAAGTCGGTCTGCGTGAATTTCTCACTGGCTCAGTGTATAAGCGCGTTGAATAGCATCATGAAGTTCTAAATGGCTGTTCCTGAGGTCCTGGGATCAATTCCCGTTAGAGCTGATCAGAGAACAGCATCTCGATATTCACTATTCGGCGTATACCAGTACACTGAGGTCTTGAATAGAAGACCTTCAAGCTTCTGACCTTGACGTTAAACCCACATTTAAAAAGAACGTCTATGGAGCCCGCCTGTGAGAGCTAATGAATGGATACGATATTCATGCTGTAAAATATTAATTTATGAAGATTTATAACTGACATTTGCTTCGTTATAAGCAAATGCTGTATAAGATGGACCTCTCTCCTATGGATCTCGTGGTTAGAAAAACTGGCAGGTCCAAGATATATTTATACCCAGTGTCTGTCTTCATGCTTCATAATGAGCACTACATAGATCAGCAAGAGAGAGAAAGAGAGAGAGAGAGAGAGAGAGAGAGAGAATTAACAACGTTAATTAACAACAAATCATTCGCTTCACAAAGGCTTTTCCAAACCTCATATAACCTAGAGTATAGCTTGATAAAATAAATTGCTTCTGTGATCATTTTCATTGTCTTCCTTAGTTATTGGTTAAACGCCACTAATGGTATGTACATATGCAGTCAATCAATCAATCTGTAAGAACTTAACGTCCAGTTCATCGCTATAAGGCAATGTCAGGGACGTCAGTTAACGGTTGATATATTTTTCCGAGTCCCGGATACAACACGGATGAAAATCAACAGGATCTAATGACATTTTCTACTTTGGACTCCTAATTCACGAGAATAGACTGAACGCACCTCGTTGTCGTGACTGGTCGTCTTCATGTCAAATCCGCAGACACAGCAGACTGTAAGCAATTTATTAGTTATTAGTCATTTAGCTCCGCTTATACATGTAGATTATAAGTTCAACTGTGTATGTATTATGAACTGTGGACTAATAATAGCTTCATTAAGAACTGCAGATATCATAATTACCATGGTAGTCAGCTAGATAAGATACTCTGTATCTTCACTGACGAGCAATTTTTTCTCGCTATAGATGAAGTAATTGTTGTTGAGGCATTGTATGTCGATCATGCATTTTGTGTCTTTGCTGAAAAATAAATAGATTATCTATTTTACTATTTATCTATTTTTATCTTCTGTGTGAGTAGAACTGTTAGATACGTGCTGTATGCAATTACGGCGAGCTTGATATAAGAGGTTTAACTGCAATATTAACTACTAGGCCTATATTAACTACTATATTAACTATTCTATTAACTACTATATCAACCACTATCTTATCATATCAACTATTTTCATTGATAATATGCACAATCACTCATATAGTTTATATCATATTAGGCTCTTCACTACTAAGTATTTACATGTATATGCAAGAACTACCAATGAATTTTCTATTCTTACGCTTTTCACTGTGTAGCCAACTGGTACCTAATACCCCTGACATACGCAATGCAAAATCTGCAACTGAGTTTTCTAAGATGTATAAAGTCTACCTTTTTAATGAATGGTTTTGCTAATTTGTATGATTGACGTTTCAGAGAGTTTTCATTTTTGTTTTTATTTTATTAGTCATTTTGCTCTGCATATACATGTATATTTTAAGTTCAACTATATATGCATTATGAACTGCTAACTAATACTATCTTTATTAAGAACTGTAAGTAGCATAATTATAACGGTAGTCAGCTAGATAAGATACTCTGTATCTTCACTGACGACCAATTTTTCTCACGTTAGTTGTAGGAATTGCTGTTGAGGAATTGTATGTCGATCATGCATTTTGTGTCTTTGCTGAAAAATGAACGTATTATCTATTCTAATCTCTTCTATTCTATTCTATTCTAAAGCAAAACACGTTCAGTGTATCAGTTAGACTCATTGATTAAAATTACAATGATTAAGACTGAACAGAAGTTGTTTAATGATAAAGTCTAAAACAGGAACTAAATTATTTAATGATAAGGACTGAAACAGGAACTAAATGTTTAATAATAATGACTGAAACAGGAACTAAATTATTTAATGATAAGGACTGAAACAGGAACTAAATGTTTAATAATAATGACTGAAACAGGAACTAAATTATTTAATGATAAGGACTGAAACAGGAACTAAAATGTTTATTGATAATGAGAGAAATGGGAACAAAACTAGAGGAGAGAGAGAGAGCGAGTGATAGAGATAGATAGAGAGAGAGAGAGAGAGATGAAGAGCGAAGGAGAGAAGAGGTAAAGTGTGATAATGAACCTGCCGCTGCCTCCAGTACTCTTTCCAGTTGTTCATTTAGAATGTCAATAGTATACGGGCACAAACCACAACCTAAATAAATAAAGATAGAAAAATGCAGAAGTTCATACAAAATTGTTTCTTAACCATAGACCTGACCACCTGGCTACCCTGATTTGAACCAGGTTCACTCCTCTTGTTCCATTCTTGTTCAAATTTGGCTGGAGCCAAAGTCGAAGTCGGTAAGAAACTCGACCGCGGATCAATATGTGCGGGGTTCAAATCCTGGGCTCGCCCGTCACTGACATCGCTTTCGAATGAGGAAACTGACGTTAACTTTAGATTTAGATTTTTACTCTTCACTACTGGCGTTTTCGTCAGCAAGGGTCTATGGCAACCCGATACTCGACGCTGAACATTTGAAGCGAGTCACTGTTCTCCGCATAGATCAGCCAGACACTCGAGGACTCAGCAGTTGATCACTGGACTAGTAGGTGAATGCAGATATCCGTGCAAATGATGAACATTTTGACAATTTGTTAACTAATTCCCTATCCATTTAGGACATTCATGGAAACTGCAATACGTAGTTATAAATATATAAATATATATATATTTATATATACATAAATAAATAAATTTGCATATATATATATAAACATGTATATATATATACATATATACTATATATATATATATATATATATATATATATACATGTATATATATATACATGTATATATGTATATATATATATATATATATATGCATATATATCGGAGCTTATACCTATACAGTTTAGTTGAAAATTAGTTATTGAAGAGGTACAGCGTATTAAGTGGGAGCAAAAAAGTTTATGAGTGCCGGTAAAATAAGA